>RJWJ010002387.1:0-102504 GCA_004363605.1 Indri indri
AAACATTTATCGAGCACCTACTGTGTGCCCCACAATGTGCTAGTTACTATAGGGGATACCGAGGGGAACTACTCAAAATGTGGCCTTGCCTTTGAGTAGTTCCTTGTCCTGTTGGGACTCTGGCAAGGAGACGTGGTTATAGCTGTGTGGGGTAAAGGCCGTCAGGGAGCACATGGTGAGGTGAGCCAAGGAAGGCTTCCTGGAGGAGGTGCTGCTTGGCTGGGACTCAAGACAAGTGGTGTTGGCCAGGACTGGGAGGGAGAGGGCCTCGGAAACAGAGGGAGGGGTGGGTAGCAGGGTCAGAGACAAGGTCCACAGCTGCCTAGCCACTCTGGGAGCTGCAGGGGTTCTGCACAGCTGGAGTGCAGCATGCCAGGGCAGAGGGGTGGGACGCAAGGACAGTGGAAGTTCTGGAGGAGAGGGTCCTGCTTCTGTTGGTTCTGACGGTGCTTCTGTCTGTCAGTCTGTCTGGGAAGAACTGACTGGAGCTGTGTGAGATGGTAAGCAGGAAGTTGAGGCTGTTGCAGCCTGGAAAGAATAGGGGAGACAGCTGTGTAATGGGGTGAGGATGGGACATGACTGGGATGAGAGAGACTAAGGGGACAAGATCTGGTGCTGCCTGGGTGAGGGGGCAGAGAAGGGTCAAGGTCACCCTCCCACCCAAGTTTCTGCTTCAGCAGCTGACAGATGCCCTTCACCCACACCAGGATGGAGGCAGGAGACACAAATGTGGGGAGATGAACAGCACGTGCAGCTTTAAGATCGTGGAATTTAAGGAGCCTGTGAGGCAGCCAAGCAGAGATGTCTGGGAGGGCTGTGAGTCTGGTGCTCAGGAGAGTGGGCAGGGCTGTAGGGGGACTTTTTAGAAGCCACCGCATTGTCGCTAGCAGACAAAGGCATTGCATCCTCACAAGGAGCACAAGTGAGAAGGCCATGGACAGAAACACAAAAGAAGCCTAAGAATAGAGCCCAAGATGGGGACTGAGGGTTTTAAGGAGCAGAAGTGATCAGAGTTGATTTGGAAAGATTGCTCTGGCCAGGTGTGATGGCATGCACCTATAGTCCCAGCTTTAGCGGTTGAGGCAGGAGGATTGCTTGAGCCCAGGGGTTTGAGGCAGCCTGGGCAACATGGCAAGACCCCATCTCTAAAAGAAGAAGAAGAAGAAAAAACCCTCACTCTGGCTAAAGAGTGCAGAATGCACTGGAGCGGGAGAAGCACCGGCATGGGGCTGTCATCCAGGAGGGAGAGCTGTGGCCAAGCCACTTCCCGTCCTGCCCATCTCACAGGGTCATGTTAGGTTCAGATGGGGTTGTGTCAATAACAAGCACAACGTCCAAGCTGGGGACATGATTGTCCTCCATACAGAATGCCTTCTCCTCAAAGAGCAGGGGTAGCACAGTGGCTGCCTCCCGTTGTAAAAAGCATTTTTAATTTGTTGCCAACATTTAAAATTTTGAAGTTGTCGCATGAAATTCTGATTTCTGGCTTTTCTTGGGAAAAGCATAAGCTCTCACAACACTCACCCTGCATTCTTGCTTGGCAATACTGGAGGAGCTGAGTAGCAGCTGCTCTTTAGATGGGACACTCACTATTTTGTCACAGTCTCCAGCACCCCATACTGCCTCCCTGATGCTAAGACACCTTCCTGCGGAGCTAGTTATTTTCTTGCAGTAGGCTTGCTTCGCTCATTTCCATTACCCATTGGCATTTGGTTGTGACTCCCCTAGGGGTTTGGGGCACAAATATGTCTTTATGTGAGAGACTGAAGTGCCTCTGTAGAATGACATCCCAAACTCTCAATCTGTTTATTTTTCATGCACGCCTTCTCAGGCAGTGCCTTTCAATCTGAGCCATAGGCTCTTCAAAAGTGTTTAATAATACTATTTAATCTATTTTTAACAACCATAGTTTAAGAACACTAATTTTTAAAAAATTCACACATACACTAAAATGTGTTATCAACCACATATAATTCGTTGGCAACCACAAAACATTGTCTTGTGCCCCTAGAGTAGATTGTTTTAAGAAGGCCACAGAAATATGCTTTAGTCGTCGCTGTACAATCGAAGAGTAGCTTGATAGTACAAGGTTAGTGGCTTAAAAAATGCTACTGTTTGCCACTAATCTCTGTCAAGACTTTCTCAGTACTGACTATTGAAGTAAGTTGGCTATTGAAACTGGTATAAGGCTGCAAATGGCAATCGCAACTGCCATTTCAAATTTCTGAAGATGTGTTGGCAACCAAGAACCCACTGCTATGAGGGGAAAGAGGAACTGGGCAGATGGAAGGAAAGCATGGAATACAGGGTTTTTTAATTCTCTGTGGAAGACTTTCACTATATTTCTTTTTATTCTTCTGATTTTTGAAACATATGAAACATGTAGTAGTTACTACTATACATTTTAATACAGTACTTAGTAACTTAGCATAACATTAAGTACTGTAGATTTTAATACTTGAATAATACTGTGCATCATTCCAAAATAAAAACCTTCATTGTTCAACTTTATAATAAACCAGTGGTTACGTATGGATTCATTATGATAAATCTTTTCGAGTATCTCTTTTGAAGACAGGCTATGCTTAGAAAAAAAATTGAAAGCCACATTGCTAAGAAAACGCTCTTTGCCCTACCTCCAACTCCCAAAGTCTTGGCCGGAGCGGGGAAGGTGGGGGGTGGGCAGGGGAGTTGCTGCGGTGAGACCGCCCACCCAGCAGGTGGCACTGCCCCCACTGCTCGCACCTCCCCGTCGCACCCTTTCTCTCAGCAATGGCGGGTGATGGTGGGGTCCTCTCTTTGCAGGAGTGTCCATTCTGATGCCTGATGCCAGGTGCAGACTAGTGTCCCCACTGTGCGGGAGCTCTGACCCAAGGAGGGTTAGAGAAAACAATGACGCTCTCTGTTTAACCTTCCGAGCGGGCTAGGGAGGTGTACGCGACGCGGGAGATGCAGGCCGGGGAAGAATTCGTGCCGGGTGGCAGGCGGGGCAGCGGGCAGCCCCGGGGCGGGAGGGGTCCTGGGTGAGAAGCGAGCCGGCGGCCTCAGGAGGCGACTGGCTGAGCAGCGCACCCGGGAGCGAGGAGGCGAGGCGGAGCGAGCGGTCCCGGAGCTGACAGATACACGGCGCGGCCGGAACGGCGAGCGAGCGGACAGGCGAGTGTGGGGCGCAGCCATGATCACCTCAGCCGGTGAGTGCGGCCCGTAGCTGGCGCTGGGTGGGAGCCGCCGCCGCGCCGGCTTTTAGCTGAGTCAGGGCCGGTGACTGGGCACCTCTTGGCGGAGCGCCGACCTGCACGGCTCCTCGCTGCCCAAGACGCACCCCCGGGCCGGGGGCTGGGAGTCTGGCCAGGGCTCTGTGGGCCCCGCTGGCCACTCTGGCTTGAAGGAATCCAGCCAGGTCGACCGCCTCGGTCTCCCTCCGCAGCCACACCCCCGTGCCGGCACCGAGGGGCTTCCTGGGCCTTCCGTGGACTCCGGGGACGTTTCCTTTTTTCTATTCTTCGCATTCTTGGTCGTGTGAGGCCGTCTGATCCCAGTCCTTTCCCGCAGGTGGTTGGTGTGGGATGGGCCTCCTCTGCCATCGGACAGGAAGGCAGTTCTCTAGCCAAGCAGTTTATCTGCTGCATGAGTGCCTCTGGACCTGGCCGAGCTCCATTCTGTTTAGAGTGACATCCGAAATAAGGTTTGGGATGGGTTGTTAGTGGGTCCACTCCAAGGGTATTCAGTTAAAGCACCCAGAGAACTTTCGTATTCTGTGAAGATCCTGAAGCATCATTATACTGAGAGCCAGCTTACTGTTTCGAGGCTAGGTGCTCTGTAAACATTTTACATTCAAGAAAGAACTGATGGGTCAGCAGAGCGGGTCTCATACACTTAAACCATTGTGTAGGTAGATTCACGTAGTGACATTAGAAATGGGATAAACTATAGAGATCAGGTTTCAAGGAGATTTTTAAGTTCCCCACCACAGGCTGATTTGCATATAGCTGTCCACAGCCTTGGTGCTTTTTTCTTGCCTGCTTCTGTACCGTTTTCTCGTCATCTCTTACTCTGCACTTGTCCCGCAAGCATTTTGTTGTAAACTGGTGGTCAGAAGACCTGTATGGTAAAGAGATCAAAACCATATTTGTAGGAGGACTGGCTAAGGAAATTGGCGGAGATGCTGAGAGACATAGTAGTTATTTTCAAACACTTGAAGAGCTGTCACCTGTACCTGGAATTAGACTTTTGTCCCCAAGGGTTATACATGATTTGGAGATGAATTTTAGTTCACTATAAGGAAGAGTTTTTTTCAGTCATAGCTCTGTAAGGATATAATAAACACCAAGTTTCTTGTTACTTGTTTCAGTTACTTATAAATGTAGGTGTCATCCTGTTTCAAATCTATCTATTACGACTGTTTCTTCTAAGTTGGACCCAACCGTCTTCATCTCTTCTCTGGGTTTCTAAGTCAACCTTAAGACTTATTTTTCCACCATTACCTCCATATAGTCCATTCTTCTTGTTGTAATCAGAGTATTCTTTTCAAAACTTTAATCACATAATGCATTTTGTGTAAAATCCTCCAGTGCTTCCATTGTGTTTAGAACAAAATCCAGACTCTTAACCAAATCATGTATGATTCCTGCTTTGCCTTGTAGCTCTCTTCCTCACTCACTATACCCTAATTACACTGACCTTTTTGTTCCGTAAATATGACAATTTATCTCCTATCTTAGGGCCATGGCACATTCTATTCTCTTTCTAAACTTCTCTTCCTGAAGTTTCCCCTTGGATTCTCATTCTTTAGTCTAATTCAAATGTTAGTCTTCCCTGACTGCTCTCTTAAAACATGCTGACTCCCACTTCCCTAGCTGCCATCCCTTACCTTGTTTGTTGACTTGCCCGATTACTGTCTTTCTCTTTCTGGTAGAATTTTGGCAGGAAACTTGTTTTCGTAGTTCTTAGAATACTGCTAAGGGTATGGCAGAAGTTCAAAAGTATGACTTGAATGAAGAAATCGCCAGCCAATCAAATCAATATATCAGTCCCCAGAGTTTTTAAAGTAGAAGCTGAAAAAGCACTTTTTGGAAATAGAATAGAATTTAAATGTCTTTAGGGTGGCAGGACTAATGATTTCTGAGTTCTACCCTGTGATTCTGTAATGATAGTATAGTATATATTTATTGCTGTCATTTAAGTTTATTGGATTACTTGTCAGCTTTTGCACCAAACCTTTTGCCACTTTTTTTTCCTATCCTATGGCTCAGGTTGGCTTAGAAGGAAGGAGGTGCCTTAATATAGGCACCTTGAAATAACTTTTATGTTTGTGTCCCAGGTGCCGAACAGGCCAGTGTTATTGTTCTGATACGGATTAGTTAGTTTATTCATTCATTTATTCACCAGGCACTTGCTAGGCACTAAGAACATAGTGATGAATAAGAGGTCAACATGTGCTCTTAGTTTTTTTCCAAGAGGATTGACTATGAAAGGGATAGAGAGAGATAGATGCTTACTGGAGGGAGATGTGAAATCGAATGGGTTGGCGGTTTTTTTGGTTTTTTTTTAATACCATAATAAGGCACATAAAGGAAAATAGTGCTAAAAAGCTTTCAGACAATAGTCTGCCACCTCACTTTTCCCTTCTGGTCCCCACAGGCAACCATTTCCAACTTTTAAACTGTGTCTTCTGGAACATAACTCCATATTTATAAATGATATCCAAATATTGCTATAAATTGATTCAATAATTTTAGACAATATCTGCTGTGTTCCTATTATGGCATAAGAGGTTTTTAGCATCCTAAGGCCTTTCCTATTCCCTCCCCCATCCAGAGGAGAGTTCCATTTTAAGATGGGAAATATTAGTGTATGCAGTACAGAGTATTTGATTCAGTTCTAGTCCATGGCCAAAGGCTGACTTTGTAAGCCACGACAACCATGTACCAAATTAGTCACTATTGAAACCAAACCAGAGAGTATAAAAACCTATCTCTTTTTTTGGTAAAAGCCATTCGGATATAACATTTATTAATGACAGATTATCAGCATTTTTAGTATTAAATGTTCAGTTTTTTACAATCTGTTCTACATTTACAACACTCTGGTCTGTCATCTAATCCACACCACTAGTTTGCACATTTTGTTTTTACTGATTGAATTTTTAAAATTGTCTGTTCTTCATGTTTTCAGTTAGCCTCTCTGTTCTGGTCTTGTCATACCAACCTAGAGTACCAAGAAGTTCTTTTTATATGCTTTTGGAATAATAGTATGCTAGTCTTGCTTGGTAAATTTTGTATCCTTTCCTGTATGGCTCCGTAAAGACTCCTTAAACTATTTGACAAACCTACAATTATTGATTAGAAATGGCTACATCTCCTAACTAAAGCTGTGTTGACGCTTTTTAATCAAATTACAGTTTCAACTTAGTGTTCCAGAATGCTTTTAAGACCCACATGGAAAACATATTTGACAGACAGTTTGGTTTCCTTTGTGGTCTAAGGACAGTAACTTCCCATATCTTTTTTTCTAATAATCCCTTTAACATATGACTATATTTTAAGATATGTTCTTTTGGAGAAGATAGTTATTTCTTTTACCCTCCTATGTTAGTGGTAACACCTTGATGCTAAGAGAAGACAGATGGGGAACACTGTGCTTTGGTAATTGGAATTCAAAATGAGTAAGATTGCTCATCATTTAGTAAAACATTCTAGGTTACTTTGATAGGAAGGAGGTGCCTTAATATAGGCACCTTCTAATAACTGAAATATTTTACCCTTTTGAGTTGATAATTAAATGCCCCTTTTTTCCATAAATAGTTTTATGACTTGATTTATTTTGTATAAATAGTTTTATTCTAAAATTGTATGGGAAAGTTTGCATTTTGGTCAATAAATTAGGCTAGTGGTTCTCAAATTGTAGTGATCCAAAGAATCACAGGAAGGGCTTGTGGCCCTGTTACTGGGCTCCCTCCCCATAATTTCTGATTCCGTAGGTCTGGTGGAGAAATGACAATTTGCATTTCTAACAAGTTTCCAGGTAATGCCAATGCTGTTGACCCAGAAACCACACTATGAAAACCATTGAATTAGGCAAATGATATGATATATATGGTATCATGAACGTTCGATAACCTTTACAGTTTTAAAGAAAAATAATCACTCCCCTAGTGAAATCACTCCTCAAAAAACATGTATTTTTTTCCATCTTTTTTTTTTCCCCGCTCTGTCTAGGGTAGAGTGCAGTAACCTTATCATAGCTCTCTGCAACCTTAAACTCCTGGGTGCAAGTGATTCTCCTACCTTAGCCTCCCTAGTAGCGGGACTGTAGGCACACTTCATCACACCTGGCTAATTTTTCTGTGTTTTGTAGGGACAGGGTCTCACTCTTGCTCAGGCTGGTCTTGAACTCTTGAGCTTAAGCAGTCCTCCCGCCTTAGCTTTCCAAAGTGCTAGGATTACAGGCATGAACCACCGTGCCTGGCCCCATCATATATTTTTCACCAAGTGTTCATTTCCATCTTAGTGAGCATATGCTTCATAATCATGATATACCTTTTGTCTTGTAGCTGGAATTATTTCTCTTCTGGATGAAGAAGAACCACAGCTTAAGGTATGAGTTAAATAAAAAGTAACTAGGCTTAGTATGAATACTGTGTAGCTTTTTGAAGTTAGTGATATCTATATATCTTCCATCATTTAAAGTAGCCATCCTACCCAGCCTGTCCGCAGTCATTGAAATCTAACCAGAGAAGACAGTATTTTGACAACAGCAGTTGGTTTCTGTTCAGTATAATAAAGCTAAGGCAAGTAAACCCCAGTATGGCACTGAATAACCCCCTAGTTTCTTTATCAGCAGAAAGCACAAAAAGTTGTTTCTTCTGTTTCACCTATTTAAAGTTATTTGCATTTGATGAAAATTTGGAATGTACTTCAGATGGCTCTAAATACCTGAATTTCATTTACATCTGAACTAGCAATATGGAGTCATCTTATATATTTAAAGAAAAAAAATGTGCATCATGAAAAGGAGTGGCATTATATGGTTAGTCTGATGTTTTATCATTGAAAACAGAAGGAAAACGTGTAAACCCAGGAAAAAATGTCAGTAAATTTTTATATTTGTCATAGATTAAAAGTTCTAGTGACTATTGATGATTTGGCCAATGATTTGTTGGGAACTTTTTTTTAAAAAAGGAAATGTAATGGTAAGTCCATCTCAAAATAGAATTTTGGTTTTATCTTCTACAGGAATTTGCACTACACAAATTGAATGCAGTTGTCAATGACTTCTGGGCAGAGATTTCTGAGTCTGTAGACAAAATGTAAGAAATCACTTTATTTCTATAAATTGAAATAAGATCAACTTCAGTTCTCTGTGTATGTGGATCTTGTGGCTTATTAATTCATTTAGAAATTTGCTGTTACTAAATTGTGGCTCGAATATTTAGATTTGGGAGTTTAAAGGAAAACTACAGTTTAAACTAGGCCTATACTTCCTAATTTCTTTCAGAGAAGTTTTGTACGAAGATGAAGGTTTCCGGAGTCGGCAGTTTGCAGCCTTAGTTGCATCTAAAGTATTTTATCACCTGGGGGCTTTTGAGGAGTCTCTGAATTATGCTCTTGGAGCAGGTGACCTCTTCAATGTCAATGATAACTCTGAATATGTGGAGACTATTATAGGTAATTATTTTCTCTCTGGTAAGGCTTTATCTTATCGGCTTCTTTCTTGCTGTAGTGTATAAAGCATTTTTCCCCCCTGAATTGGATGTTGCCAGATTTCATTTTAACTGGAAGTTCATAATCTTTCTCTAATAATTTTATGCAGTCTGAGTTTTTAGATCTGCTTTCCAACTGAGTGCTAGTTTTCTTAGCAGTCATGGTTATCTCTAGTCCAATGAGCATACTGTTAGATGAAAAGGTTATTATGAGTGACAGAAATTAAATGATAACTAATTTACAGAGTTTGTCATACAAGAAACCGTTATTCAGTATCTGCATTGTGTTAGGCACTATGCTAGTCATGATAGATACCATGGTTTATTTCGCAACTGCCCTGTAAAGAAGGAGCTAGCCCTGTTTTATAAATGAGAAAACTTGGGTTTTGAGATAATAAAGACATATGGCTATTAAAGAGGAGTGTCAGAATTTAAAACCAGGTTTACCTGCGCCAAAACCCATACTATTTCTACTAGTTACCATTGTTATCTCATGGGTTTCTTTATTACTATTATTCTTTTCAAGATAGGGTCTCGCTCTGTTGCCTAGGCTAGAGTGCAGCGGCACGATCATAGCTCACTGCAGCCTCAAACTCCTGGGCTCAAGTGATCCTCCTGCCTCAGCCTCCCAAGTAACTGGGACTACAGGTGTGCACATTGCACTCAGTTAATTTTTCTATGTTTTTGTAGAGACAGGGTCTCACTACATTGCTCAGGCTGGTCTCAAACTCCCGGCCTCAAGCAGTCCTCCCTCCTCAGCCTCCCAAAGTGCTAGGATTACAGGCATGAGCCACCTCACCTGGCCTGTTTCTTTATTTTTGAAGTGAGCATCTAACATGCATGCAGGGCTTTGGATTCTCTATCGTATTTCAACCAGAGTTTTAAGTCAAACAACTATGTAAGATTTTGTTTAAACAAAGATTTGGTAATTTTAAAAAGTGCTCGAAAATTCCTGATCTAGTAGATGAAAGAAGGGACTGCATACCCTTCACACATGTCTTTATGACTATCAAGCTTTGGATTATAGTTACAGAGAACTCAAGGGTGTGTTCTGTCAAGAGTGTGCAGTGTACACACTTTGTATTGCTGATTAAGAGGTGATCTGCGTTATTTGCCTGAATGTCTACAAGGAAAAAGTTGATATTCTCTTTCAGAAATGGGAAATGCTACACAAGGGGGTTGCAAGCGGCACCTTCAGATGTCCCTAGGAGTCTTTACATTTTTAAAGTTTGTTCTGTGATGTTATATTAGAGCTGTCCAGGAAGTGTCCAGCCATTGTTAATGCAACGAGAACGGATACTTTCAGGACGGGCCTCAGTAAAATGTTTCAAATAACTTTATTGCTCATTGAATTGGGCTTTTTATCTGTGAATCCTATAGGAAGAAGTGATGGTTTTAAACGGTAGACCATATCATTTGAAACCAGAGTGCACTTTCTTTACAGTAAGCTAGAAATGAGGGATTAAATACACTTATTTATCTCTTTTCTGTTATTTGATGATTTTGTTTTTGATGAATGTTGATAATTTTTTTCCAACAGTGATCTGCAAGGATTTACAATGCCACTTTTTTACAAATTGTGCTTTTAAACAGGACCGTTGGTATAAAGTTCTGTGAGGTGATAGATGCCTTCCCTGTCTCTAAACACTGTGTCATCTTAGCTTGTGGAAGTTGAGTGTTGATCAGTAGACCAGTTCTGTTTGCTTTTCTTTGTGTAGAGGTGGGATTCTTCTAGTTTTGTAGGGTACATTTTTAAAAACATCAGTGAGATTTGTGAGGAGGTATACAAAATAGAATTTGGAAAAGGCTTCCTAGCATCTTAATATAATAACCAGTACCTCTAGAAAATTTAAGACAGTATATAAATCTCCCAGTTATGATGAAACTTCAGCTGGGAATCAGGCTAGAGTTTGGGTTTTAGTTAAAACATAAACCTGGAATATAGTTATGACATAAACATAAACCTGATGAATGAGAGCATGAATCTCATTTGAAACCTAGGAGGTACGTTTTTTTCCCCCACAGTTATGTAATCTGAGGAAAATTCTGCAAATGTTCTAATTCTGAGGTTCCTCTTTGATGGGGTAGGAATAATATTTTCTCACTTAACTAGTTGGTTCAAAAAGCTCCTATTAGAGCCTGGTGAAAATTCTCTACGACTGTAATTGTTCAAGGTCTATTTTGTGACTACCACTTTGTTCTTATTAACTGTAATTGAACCTTCATGGTTCTTCCTGAATGGACTCTGAATGTGGTGTATTCCAGTTTATAACAATCCTCTGCTTCCTTCAAAATATAGACACAGTTAACCTGAGTCATCTAGTGGGCCAGCAATCCTTTATGCTAGTTCAAATTATTTTTGTTTCTTGGGGCTATAGTTTGCAACTAACTAAACTTATCCTAATCCCCTTCTCTTTAAAAGGGAGAGAGACAAGCCGGTGAGTTATAGAGGGAATAACGAGTATGTATGTCATTCCTCTTGGGTGGCTATTTATCATCTTTATGAATGTGGAAGGCTTAGGGAAATGTTCTCTTTTGGTTGTACCTAGAAAGTTTAAGATGTGATTGCAGAGAAATAGAAGTTGCAAGCAAATTAATATTTCTCATCAAGTGTGCTATTGATACCCTTCAGTATGTCACTCCCCTTCCCCATCAACCCAAATTATTGTGAAATGTGGACGCCAAATTGTGCACATATACTATTGCATGAATTTTCAGACACCCTCTTGGGGGAAATAGGTTCTACCCACATCACACTGAGGCAATGAATATAGTCATGGTGCTGCATAATGATGTTTCGATCAATGACAATAGTGGTCCCATAAGATCATAATACCATATTTTTACTGTACCATTTCTATGTTTGGATACACAAATACTTACTGTTGTGTTGCAATTGCCTGCAGTATTCAGTACAATAACATGCTGTACAGGTCTGTAGCCTAAGAGCAATAGGCCATGCTAAATAGCCTAGGCGTGTAGTAGGGTATATCATCTAGGATTTGTATAAATACCCTCTAATGATGTTCACACAACGATGAAATCACCTAACAATGCATTTCCCAGAATGTATCTCTTTTGTTAAGCAATACATGACTATTGTTTCAACTCTTCTGCTACAATTCCTGGAAAGGTTTTTGGAAATCTTTGAAATTGCCTTTCAAACCTCTGACACATTTCACGGCATTTCACTGTTGTTTTACAAAGATGATTTAGACAATCTTTACTCTGAAGGTGCTAATAGTTTCATTAATGTGAAGAAGTCTAATATACTGGTATGTAATCATTGCTATAATATCCTCAATAGTGGCAGGTGTTTGTTTTTTGAAAGTGAGACAGCAGCTATTTTGTAGCGAACTCTTTTAAATAAGCAGCTTAATCAGGTAGAGTAATATAATTTTGGTCAAAATTAAGTAACAAGACAGAATTTCATTTTATTTATTTATTTATTTTTTAAGAGACAGTGTCTTACCCTGTTGCCTAGACTGACCTTGAACTCCTGCCTCAGCTTCCTGTGTATCTAGGACTATGGGCACATACCACTGCACCCAGCTGAAAAATGTTTTGAATAATGTCAGCCTTATTGGAATTAGTGCATAGTGTAACCATAATGAAGAAAATAATATTAATTTGAATGTATAAATTCTAGCATTTTAAAATTTTCTATGGCTTTATAGTCATCCCATAAGTTTACATGATTGTAAATGCAAGCATTGTACTTTCTGGTAGTTCAGCCCAGTGTGTAAGGTAATTAGTTATTTTATTTTCTCCATAGCAAAATGCATTGATCACTATACGAAACAGTGTGTGGAAAATGCAGATTTGCCTGAAGGAGAAAAAAAACCAATTGACCAGAGATTGGAAGGCATTGTGAATAAAATGTTTCAGCGATGTCTGGACGATCACAAGTATAAGCAGGCTGTCGGCATTGCTCTGGAGACACGAAGACTGGATGTGTTTGAAAAGACCATACTGGAATCGGTAGGTAGCTGTTATTTTAGAGATTTCAAAGCAAATTATTCAAATTGAAAATCTTATTAGTAGTGAAAAGAAAATCTAGTTTAGAAATTATGAGGTACTCTTTCACCAGTTATTTTATTTTTGTATTTATATATGAACCTTGGCTGTTTTGTGTTCATAGACTATCTGCTTTTTATCTTACTACATTTCTTTATTCCTTTGAAATCTTGCTTGGGGGAGTTGTATTAATCACCCTGCTCTATTGAAGAAGACCATATTGATAAACTGTTACTTTAATGTATTTATCATAGTTAAAACTACAAACTAGATTCATGGTTTGGGGTTGTTTTGCAATAATTAAGACAGTTGTGTTTAATTATAATAATTAAGACAGGAGACTTACCAACAAAGTAGTCAGAAAGGTGCAAGGCTGAGTTAAATGGACATTGATCTGCAGGCTCACTTTGCCTCCCCACCTGTCTCTATGAGCTAGCACTCTGTGCTCCAGCCATTTTGGCTGCTGTTTATCTCCTAGATGTACTCTGCCCAATTTCTCTGCCAAAAATATTTTTTCCATTCCTTTCTTTATCTACTTCATTCCTGTTCATGATTCAGATCTCAGCTCACCTGTCATAATTTGCAGAGCTTCTGTTAATCCCCAAAACCCATATCCTCCTCAGCCCCTGCTGCAAAGATGAGGTCCAGTTTCTTTTGTTAATTTCATGGAGCCTGTATATTTTTTTGTAGTGTTTATCACTTGTTAACTAATTGTATTAGTAGGTAGTTAACATCTGTCTTTCTCACGAGATTATAAGCTCCATCAGCACAGATGCTTTGTGCCTTTTTCACCACTGTGTATCCATCCCTAAAGCCTGAGTCAGTGTTTAGCAATAATAGTAAGATTTTTTTTTAATGAATAAATGAGTGAATGACCTAATGTAATAGAATGGCCCTTGTTTCACTCTCAGTTTCATTTTTGTGCAGTTGTAGCCTCTTTTTGTCTTCATGTGAATAAGATTAAAATATTTATTTTCATTCATTCAACAAATATATTTTAAATGCCTGCTATGTCCCACTGTTCTGGACATTAGAGATATATAGTAGTCCCCTAATATCCCCCTTTCCATGGTTTTGCTTTCCTTGGTTTCAGTTATCTTTAGTCAACTGCAGTCTGAAAATGGTAGATGGAAAATTCCGGAAATAAACAATTCATAAGTTTTAAATTGTGCACTGTTCTGAGTAGTATGATGAAATCTCTCTCCATCTCCTTCCATCCTGCCCAGGACATGAATCATCTCTTTGTCTATCATATCCATGCTGTATATATTACCTGCCCATTAGTCACTTAAGTAGCTGTCTCACTTATCAGATGGACTGTCACAGTACCACAGTGCTTGTGTTCAAGTAACCCTTATTTAACTTAATAATGGCCCCAAAGCAGAAGAGAGTGATGCCTGCAATTCAGATATGCTAAAGAGAAGCCTTAAGGTGCTTCCTTTAAGTGAAAAAGTGAAAGTTCTCAACTTAATAAGGAAAGAAAAAAATTGTATGCTGAGGTTGCTAAGATCTACAGTAAGAATGAATCCTCTGTCTGTGACTCTGTCAAGAAGGAAAAAGAAATTTGTGCATTGTATATACAGGGTTCAATACTGTCCATGGTTTCAGACATCCACTGGAGGTCTTGGAACATATCCCCCTTGGATAAGGGGGGACTACTATAGTGGCAAACAAGACCCAACAAAGTTCCTACCAAAATCAAACAGTCCATTAGGAGAACCTAGAGGAGAAAAAAGCAGTCAAACAAATATACAAGGTAAAGTGGTGATAAATGTATTTAAAAAAATACAGCAGAGTAAGAAATGCATCTCAGTGCACATATGCATAGAGATACAAACTTAAGTTTTATGAAACAATACGTACCCTTACTACTTGTGATATAACTCTGATATTTTTAAATTGTATTTCATTTTTTAAAAGAAAATTAGCTAGTTACACCCCATTGATTTTATTGCACAGTGGTAAGTCACAGCTTGCTATTTGAGAAACACTCCTGTAGCTTTTCAGTATGCTTATTTATGTTAAAGGACTCTTATAAGGTGATATCTCAAATATTAGGGGTGCTTTTGAGAGCCACAAGGTAAACATATACGTCAAAGTTTCTTCACAGGGAGAGCACCAGACAGACATAACAGCACTCAATGTTAGAATCACTCAGACCTGGAGATAGTTCTACACATTTTGTTTCCTGGTCAGTGAGTGAGTATAGGCAGTAAGTCATGAGGGAGTCTAGTAGCTAGGTAGGAAGCAGAATGACTTCAACAGACACAATTGAAAAGCATAGCCACTTAGTATATGGACAGTTATACATATCTTTTTATGGCCAGTACCACTCAGATTGCACCATTATATTGGGTTATTAAGTATGGAATGTCCAACTTTTTTAAGTGCTAAGTTTGACAGTTGATATCTCTGACATTTCACTTTGACACTTCATTTTTTTTTTTTTTTTTAATTATTGTGAAGGTACATCCTCATCCTTTCAAATGCAGGTTTTGGCTTTTGGTTATCTCTCAATTTTTTTTTAGAGCAATTTTTGCTCTAAAATGAAACCATGGATAAGTCAAAAATTCATGTTATTTTTGAGTACGAGTTCCATCATGGAACCGATGCAGCACAGATAGCTGGAAATATCAATAAAATGTTTGGGAAGGATGTGGCTGAAAAACACATGGTACATCGATGGTTTGAGAGGTTCCATTCTGGTGATTTTAATTTTGAAAATAAGCCATGTGGGTGACCAGAGACCAAGGTGGATAGTAATGAGCTGTAATCTGTAGAGGAAGCAAATCCATCTTAACCTACGTGTGAATTAGCAGCAAGGTTTGACGTTACCATTTCAACAATATTGGACCATTTGAAACAAATGGGCAAAGTAAAGACGCTGGATAGATGGGTACCACGTGAATTAAATGAGCATCAGAAGAGAAATTATCTTGAAGCTTGCCTTTCTTTGCTGTCACACCATAAAGATGAACAATTTCTACACCATATCATTATGTGTGATGAAAAATGGATTCTTTTTGACAATTGCAAGCATTCGGCACAATGGTTGGATAAAGATGAAGTGCTGAAACAAAGTCCGAAACTGAATATTCATCACAAAAAGCTAATGGTGTCTGTTTGGTGGTCCAGCACTGGTATTAACCACTACAGCTTTATGAAAACCGGTCGATTACAGTGGCAGATGTTTACTGCGACCAGTTGGACAAAATGATGAGGATGCTTGTGATTAAGCAACTGAGATCGGTCAATAGAGACAGGCTAATCCTCCTGCAAGACCACATGTCACAAAAAACAACACTTCTCAAACTAGAGGCTGGACTTGGAAACTCTCTGTCATCTACCATATCACCAGACCTTGCACCAACTATCACTTCTTCCAGCCTTTGGAACACTTCTTGCAAGGAAAAATATTCACTTCTCAACAAGCTGAAATTCTCACAATTTCATCACCACTCATTCTCCAGGCTTCTTCGCTGCGGGCATAAGCAAAGTACCGTTAAGATGGCAAAACTGTGTTGACAGTTTAGGCACATACTTTGATTAATTGTACTGCTTCTTGTTTGAGATATAATAAACTACGCTTTTGATTTGAAATCAGACATTTCGTATTTAATGACCTGATATAATGGTAAAACTCCTGGGCTTAGTGTCAGAAAGACCTAGAATTTTAGCTCTGACAATTAAGGAGTTTAATTAAAAGTTTTTATTAATTTAAAGTTTTATTAAAGGTTGCCTAGATTGACTAAAGAAGCTAGATTAAAATAATTCAATTTCTAAATAAATATAATGCTTCAATAACCAGATAATGATATATCTTTAAATTATGTCTTTCAGAATGATGTTCCAGGAATGCTGGCTTATAGCCTCAAGCTCTGCATGTCTTTAATGCAGAATAAACAGTTTCGGAATAAAGTACTAAGAGTTCTAGTTAAAATCTACATGAACTTGGAGAAACCTGATTTTATCAATGTTTGCCAGGTAATTACATTATATTATGTTACATCACATTACACTGTGCTGGGCTACATACGTTACACCGTATTACTTATATGTTGACATTTTATTATATTACTATGATGGCTTCCTGCATGTATCTCAATTAATCTTTTCAACAGCCCTGTGAAAATAAGGTATGTGATTTATATTCCTTTTTACTGATAAGAAACTGAATCTCTTGACACTAAAAAGTTATTTTGTTATAATGCATTCTTTCTGTTTATTCTTTTTTCATTTTGAAAATAATCCAAACATTTAAAGAAATTTTAGAAACAAAAAAGGTCCAAAAAAAATGGTAGAAGGAAAGATAAAAACAGTACCTATGCTATACTATGTCATTCTAAAAAGAATTCAAAGTGTAGAAACTATCAATGGTTTCATTACCCAAACACACCCAAAACATTTGGGTATATTTTCTTTATCACGTGTAAGTGTATAAATTTGCTTACACATAGAAAAAATTCAGATGGTACAGAAAATATATAAAATGAGAAGTTAAGTCTTTCCTTTTCATTTCACCTGAGCCTTTTTCCAAAGGTAATGCATAGATATTTTTCCCCACTTATTGGCATGTGTAGATCTACTGCATTCTTTTAATAGCTGTGTTGTAATTTATTGACTGGAGGTGTGCATAGGTTTGCTTTTTAACAATTTATACATTTTTGTAATCTGCTTAGGACATAGCATTTTATTGTTTTGTTATTTCTTCACTATAATATACTCTAATGTGTTTTCATCAAAAAAATTTAGATTTAAGTACTGTTTTTTACAGTGCTTTTTAAAGCAAGTTTGAAACAGAAAATGCTGGAAAAAAACTATATTTAAATCACCCAAAGTCAATATTTTAATTAATATTTTTAAGTTGATTTTTTATATCACCCAAAGTCAATTTCACATTTAACAGTGTATTTCCTTTCAGTTTTCTCTATATGGGTTTTTGGAGTTTTGTTTCTATATAATTTTTAATACTTTTTAAAAGTAGTTTTAAAAAAACTCACATGAAAAATATTATTTATTAGTAGTTTAGAGGCAATTTTATTTCTTTTAGCTATTTTATTCCTAATACTTCTATAATTTTTAAAAAATTTATTGTACATTTAACAAATATATTTTTTGAACAAGTGATATAGTCACATGGTTTAAAATTCAAAAACAACCATACAGTCTACAGTGAAAAGTCTTCTTTCTATTCCTTCTCTCCAGCTACCAAGTTTTCTTCCCTGGAGGCAAACAGTATCAATTATATATAGCCTTCAACTTAACAGTTTTCCATTTTCTAACTCTTTACTAGCTCTTGAGCTCTTTCTTAATTGTGCAGTAGTCATTCAGTTCATGTACTTTGCCTTATTTAATCATTCCCCTATATTTGGTCATTTATTTTTGTTTCTATTATTTCCTGTTCTTAATTATAATAACTTTGATTAATGTGTTTATTTTGAAGTTGAGTTAATTGCTGCCCTAAGGGAACAAGAAAATTTATCTATTTCTTTCTTTCTTTATTTTTTGAGGCAGAGTTTCTCTCTGTTGCCTGGGCTAGAGTGCCGTGTCGTCAACCTAGCTCACAGCAACCTCAAACTCCTGGGCTCAAGCAATCATCCTGCCTCAGCCTCCCGAGTAGCTGGGCCTACAGGTGCATGCCACCACGCCCAGCTAATTTTTTTTATTTTTAGTAGAGACAGGGTCCCACTCTTGTTCAGAGCTGGTCTCAAACTCCTGAGCTCAAGCTATCCTCCCACCTCGGCCTCCCAGAGTGCTAGGATTACAGGAGTGAGCCACCGCGTCCAGCCAAGAAAATTTAAATTGAGTTCTTAAAGGAAAAATTCTAACCTTTTGGGATAATTTTGTTAAAACATATGGCAAATCATAAGAATAGTAGGAGAAATGCTTCAAAATCATAATTTTAATGTCTCTTGTCCTATTAAGTATACTGTGTATTTAATACATATAGTATTATGTCCAGCACAATACTATATATGTTAAATGAATCAATGACTCCCATAATATGATAAGGCAGAAAATACAAGTTAAGGAGCACTTAGTAAGTTATGAATAAGATTTAAAGAAGCCAAGATTAATTCAGCAACCAGTACTGAATACTATATGCTAATTACCAGGCATAATATTAAGAGCTGTGCATATAATTTGTATGGATTTTTTTATGGAAGGCAGATGACTATTTGCAGGAAAATTTCACTTAGTGCTCAGTTTAGAAGTAGAGTGCTAGCCTAGAAAGAGTCTGCCGTAGTTTGCCTCTGCTTATATTTTAAGGTTGCCTATATTGTTGACTGTTTCTCTCTAAGTACTTTGTAGATGAAGTTTTCAATTGTTCTTTATCTCCATTTCAGTGCTTAATTTTCTTAGATGATCCTCAGGCTGTGAGTGATATCTTAGAAAAACTGGTAAAGGAAGACAACCTCCTGATGGCTTATCAGATTTGTTTTGATTTGTACGAAAGTGCTAGCCAGCAGTTTTTGTCATCTGTAATTCAGAATCTTCGAACTGTTGGCACCCCTATTGCTTCTGTGCCTGGATCCACCAATACGGGTACTGTTCCGGGATCAGAGAAAGACAGGTATAAGTATCTTTTTCTGCATCAGAACTAATTGAACAAGCTTTATTTCTTGTGGGGAATAGGTAGAATATTCATAGACAGCATTCTAAAAATAATACAACTTTTAGCTTTCATATATTGTAAAGTCTTATTAGGCTATTGCTCTGTTTTGTACTGTGCTAGGCACAGTAAGGAAAACCAAAGAAATGCACCCCCCTGGGAAGAAATAGAAGTGATTACCTGGTAGGGAGGCCTACCAGATGACATGTGTGCTATTTAATCAACTAAATTAAAATTCTTAGGTGGTGTAGGTAGGCTACCTTTTAGATATTAAATATTTGGTTTGGGTATTTGGAAAGTAAGAAACATTCTTAGCTTTTTGTGCTTTTATTAGAACTAATTACACAAATATCTTAGGCTGATATGCTATTAAATTTTATTTTCCTGGGTTTTTTTCTTAACACATTTAGACCACTTTATAAAAATATTTGTGTCATATTTATGCCTGCTTATTTTCCTTCTGAAGTTGTACACACAGCAGTTGAGAATCATTCTTTGGAAACCTGCGTAAGATGTCACTCCCCTTTCAATGTCCAATACCTTCCAAATAAATTTCAAATAAAATTCTAAGTCCTGAAAGTAGCCTATAAGGTTATATATGATCTGGCCTTTCCATACCCTCACTTCACCTCTTTGTTCCTATTCATGTCCTTCAAATGTCACTGGCCTTCTTGCTGGTTCTCAGACATACCAAAAATATTGCTGCCTCATTAAGGTTTTCTTAAATTTTAGTTTTTGTTTTCTTCCCTTGCTTTATTTTTCTTCTTAGGGGGCCTCGTCCTTTTTTGCCCATGTTCTGTATTTGTCACTTTCTTTTGAATCCTTTTCTATTTTAATTCTTTTTCTTTTAATTGAGTAATAATTTAATATAGTAAAATACACATGTCTTAAATATACATTTCAGTGAGTTTTAACAATATAAACACCCATGTAACCAACACCTCTGTTTTCATCTCAGAAAATTCCTTTGTGCCCTTTGCAGTCAACCTCCTGCCCCCAAGACAACCATTGTTTTGATTTCTGTCACCATAGATTAGTTTTGCTAGTCCTTGAACTTCATAAAAATGGGACCTCATATCACATATTCTTTTGTTTTTGGCTTTTCTCACTCAGGATAATATCTGTGATATATATCTATGGTCTTGGGTGAATCAGTAACTGATTCCTTTTTATTGCTGTGTAGCATTTCATTGTACACATGTATCACTGTTTATCCGTTCTTCTACTGATGGACATTTGGGTTGTGTCTAGTTATTGGCCATAAAGAACAAGGCTGCTCCGAACATTCTTGTACAATGCTTTTTGTAGACAGATGTTTTTATTTCTATCCAGTAAATACCTTGGAGTGAAATAGCTAAATTATAAGACATATGTTTAACTTGGTAAGAAACTGCCAAACTTTTACAATGTTATGGTACCATTTTACCCTCTCACCAGCAATTCTGAGCATTCCAATTATTCTGCATTTTGCCAACATTTGATGTTATCTGTCTTAATAGTATTCCTTCAAGTGGCATAAAGTGATGTTTTCATTGTTATTTTTTGTTTTCTTTCTTTTTTTCCCCCAATTTTTCAAAGAGATGGGATCTCGCTGTGTTGTCCAGGCTGGAATGCAGAGGCTATTCATAGACGTGATCATAGCATACCACAGCCTTAAACTCCTGGGCTCAAGCAATCCTCTTGCTTTAGCCTCCCAGGTAGTTGGGACTACAGGCACATGCAAGCCTCTGGACCCGGCTTTCATTGTGATTTTAATATAAGTCATTTGTCAGATATATATGTTAGGAATATTTTCTCCTAGGCTTTGGTTTATCCTTTCGTTTTTTTAGTGTGTGTCTTGATAAGCATAAGTTTTTATTTTTGAAGAATCCAATTTTCCATTTTGGAGTTCCATCTAAGAAATTTTTTGCCAGCCTCATGGTTGCAAAGATATTCTGCTATATTTTCTTCTAGAAACTCTATAGTAATAGGTTTTATATTTAGGTCTATGATGGACCTCAGTTTAAATTTTTGTATATGGTGTGAGATAGGAATAAAGATTTTGCACCTTCTGGGGGATAGACACACTTGAAGCTCTGACTCAGGTGGGGCAAGGGCAATATATGTAACCTAAACATTTGTACCTCCGTAATGTGCTGAAATTAAAAAAAAAAAAAAAAGATTTTGGTTTTTTCCCCATATGGATACCTGGTTGTTCTATCACTTTTTATCTAAAAGACCGTCCTTTCCCTGTTGAATTGCCTTGGAGCCTTTGGCAAAAATCAGTTTACCATGTTTATGTCTTGATAGATTTTTTTCCTATTCTTTTCCATTGATCTGTAGGCATACCTTGGAAATATAGGTTCAGTTCTAGACCACTGCAGTAAAAAAAAAAAAAAAATTGCAATATTTTGTCTTTCCTTCCTAAGGCATTATATGTTGTGTTTATTTGCTTACATGTCCCTTCTGAGTCAATCTTCACTTCTGAAATGACTATTTTTCCTCTTTCATTTCTAATTTTTCCCTAGTTCTAGCATGTTAATGTATGGATTTTACCTCTTTTGAAATAATTTTTTCTTATAATGTTGTATGGGATTTTAGTTTGATCAGTTTCTGTGGCTTATTTTTACAGAAATTGGTTTTTCTAAACTTTTATAAGGGAGGCTTGTTTGAGATAGTTTTCAGTTTCACTGCTCTCTAGAACTTCCTCTTCTGTTGTGTTTTTGGAGTATTAAACAAAATGGCGGCTTATGTTCTGAGATCTCCTGGTTCTGTTTCCTTTCCCATTTTTATTGGGACCTTCTTTTTCTTTGTCCCTGCCTTCTTTATTTGGATTATCTGTCCGTATTTTCTCCTTAGTATGAGGTTTTGACCTAGAAGGGAGAGTTGGCCAGTTAGTTTTATGAGTAGTTGGGGTCCCAGCTGCTTCATTGCAGACTGTTTTTGTAGCTTGACTCTTTTGGGAATGGGGGGTATATTTTGTCACCTCTTCTTGTTGTATTTGTTGTTCATGGATTATGCTTACCTAGTTGCTTTGTATATTTATTTGGGGAAAATTCAGTAACTAGGCTACTTCTATCTCGGAGATGCCTGGAATTTTTTCTTGTTTCTTAGTGATAATGATTATGAAATAAACATTATTTTCTTGCAAAATATTTAATTTGGACATGGTTCGGATCTGCGGTATAAATAAATTGCACATTCTATTCAGAAAAGAGTTATCAGATTATTGATTGTTGGCTCTCTTCATTTTAGTGACTCCATGGAAACAGAAGAAAAGATAGGTGGTAGTGTGCTTGTAGGAAAGACACCAGAAGCGGTGAGTATGCTTTTTGAAGTTGAGATTGCCATTTAACGTATATTCCCACAGTATACTGTAAATACTTTCAAGTACATATTACATACCCGCTTTTATTAAAGTTTATTATTAAATTTGATACCAAAGTTATTTTATAATAATGGATTTTCTGTAAAAAGCAAAATTTTAACTATTGTTCCAAAAAAGCACTTAGAAAAAATCAAATCTTTAGATCCTTACCAAAGAATAATCTCTGTACAAAATAAATTCAAGTTCCCTGTCACAGGGTGAGAAAAAAATATGGCCTCTAACAAAAGGCAGCTTTTCATATGGGGTTAATATTTTTAATATCCATGGTGTATGGATGGGTGGGGGAAATATTAGAGCAATGGTTTGTTGAATATAAGTCCTTCCTCCATTAGGACTTTGGTTTCTGGTGCTCAGGTACGTAAACTTCAACTGTTCTTCACCTGGATGGAGAGTTATTTTAATGGCTTGGTAATTCATGAGACCATATGTATGTATTGATTAAAGGTACTTTGTTTTCTCAATTTTAAGTAGGAAGATTTCATCTAACTTTTAAATTGACTCTAAAAAGTAATTTTCCTGCATTTCATTAGTAATTATTCTTTCCCAGTTTTTTTTTAAAGTATTAAAATATTTTACATTGGATGCTAGTTGGGAATGAATTATATTCTTCCATCAAGCTGGTATCATATCTCAATGGCATCTAATAAAGAAATAAATAAATTCTTCCTCTCAAGTAAATAATTGAGTTTTCTGAATCTTATTAAAATATAAGTTTTATTAACTGTTTGAATTCACTGGTTTAGGGCTGATGAAATAAAGTTGGCTTAGTGGATTTCAATAATGCTGATATGAATTTACATTCTTTGTTTTGATAGAGTCCAGAGCCAAAGGACCAGACTTTGAAAATGATTAAAATTTTAAGTGGTGAAATGGCTATTGAGTTACACCTGCAGTTCTTAATACGAAACAATAACACAGACCTCATGATTCTAAAAAACACAAAGGTAGGAAATTCATCTATAATGGAGGTTTTTTTCCTTACATCTCTTTTTTTCTTTATATTTCTTTGTTGAATGAAAGTACTTATATTTATTTCCTTTTGAATACTTTGTTGTATTTTATTCTTAAGGGAAGTATTTAAGTTTTTATAAAAAAGGGTAAACCTCTTGGACTTGTTGGAAGGGAATTAGCAATGATTGAGCTCCTATTTTTGTGCTAGTCTCTTGTTGAGAAGCTTAGTGAATTTTTCTTTTTTTAGAATTTTTTATCTTTATGTATACATGTGGCAGTTGGACAAATAGCACAGTCAGAATATTACTGTAGTTTATGTGTCTGTATTTCCCATGAACTCCTTGAGAGCAGAATTTTTACCTCATTGTTACAGCTTTTGTTGAGATACTGATTCTGACAATTATTAACTACTAATTTTAATTTTTGTACAGCTAATATATTTGTTTGGTTCAAAAATGTTTTAATATACAAGATATATAGCATGAAAAGTCCTCCTTCCTTCCCTCTCATTTACCCAATACTCCTTCCTAAGGTCATTTATTATTTTTTTAAAGCCCTATACTAGTCACTGATTAAACAGTTGTTTGATTGAAGTATATATAATAATGCTTTTTGAAACTTTTGATACAATTTTTACAAATGGTAAAAAGATACAGAATCATATAATTTGCACTTAATGACAATTATCTGAAGCTAGTCTTTATAATATAATGTGTCATTAAAAATAAAATTATTTGGTGGCTGCCAGAGGTGCTGGCTGGAAGAGGTGCAGCACCATTCCTCAGGTTACCCCAACACCTTGGAGACCTTGGGCAAGATGCTGAAGAGAAATGGCAAGTGAAACTATTCAGAAACCAAAGAATAGAAAATGTGCTACCTAAATTCCCACCTAAAATGTGCTATTGAGCTCAAGTTAAAACTGCAGTAAAACTATTTGACTTGATTGTTTTTATAAACTAGCTATTTAGTCTTTATAAAGAAATAACCAAGATCTGTATTTTAAATCTTAGTTCAATTTGTTCCTGCCACAAAACAGGGCCTCTGACTGTGTGTGCGAGTATGTGCATGTGTGAATACTTTGCCAATGATAAAAAAAATCTGTATTTGTTTTTAAAGGATGCAGTACGGAATTCTGTGTGTCACACAGCAACAGTTATAGCAAACTCTTTTATGCACTGTGGAACTACCAGTGACCAGTTTCTTAGGTAAATGTACTTGGTGATTTCCACTTTGGTTTAAAATCATCTTTAACAGAGAATGTGTTGACATTGTTTCATGGATATGGAGAGCTTTCCCTACTGACCAGTCTTGAATTCTAAATTATATTTTTGCATTTTATATATTTTTTTTGCATATGCCTACTTGTTTTAAGGTGAAATTGATTCCTTTATTAGTTGGCTTGATTATAGGCTTTCGAAAGACATATATTAAGCTCTGAAAATTTTATGTAAGTTTGCTTTTGTTCACAGTGGAATTATATATCATGCATTAGAAAAATCCTCAAAATATTAAGAACTTAGGAGGTAAAATAGAATTAGCAGTAACTTGAGATTCACAAAATAAAATGATTTGAAAGGGTTCAAGGTAAAATTTTAATGCTTTTGACCTTAGTGTTAAAAAGCTTTATGGAATTCATTTGTTTTATAATAACATTACTAAGTTTTCTTTTGTTACAGAGATAACTTGGAATGGTTGGCCAGAGCTACTAACTGGGCAAAATTTACTGCTACAGCCAGTTTGGGTGTAATTCATAAGGTACTGTATATTGATTGGTATGAACAGGCATCAGAACAGAAGCAATTTTTCTGGGGTTAAGAAAAAATAAAAGTTTATTCATTGACAAGTACATTTTGTTAAGTCAGATCAATCATCTTACAGGGAAGGAGAAAGTAAATAAGATATTAAAATACATATGTGTATGTTTGTTTTTAATAAAAAGTAAAAATCCTTTTCCTATAAAGATTTTCTAAGCCATTGAAAGGATGAATTAAAATGTGATGTCTAAGATGAATGTGGGCAAATGTTATAAAACAAAGGAAAAAATTGAAGCATTTGTGATATTCTCTAACCAGGATATGACTGGGTCTCTTAAAGGCTGTCCTTTCATTATGTGGGAGACAGCCCCACTACTGCCTTCTCTTTCAGCAAGGGATCATTCTGGGGGAAAGGATGTGATCATAGAAAATGTTATGTCTTTTGTCTTCTTATTTTCTCTTACTGACATCTTTGTCGTGACTCACACTTACAGGGTCATGAGAAGGAAGCATTACAGTTAATGGCAACATACCTTCCCAAGGACACTTCTCCAGGATCAGCCTATCAGGAAGGTGGAGGTCTCTATGCATTGGGTCTTATTCATGCCAATCATGGTGGTGATATAATTGACTATCTGCTTAATCAGCTTAAGAATGCCAGCAATGATGTAAGTACTAAAATGGAAAACTAAATTTCCATTATTTAAGAGACCTAGAAAACATATTTGCCAAAGTATTTTAGTGAATGGAGATTTTGTTGGATTTGGGAATACCCAAAACAAAACTATTCTCATAGTTTTTTTTTCATAAGGTAGTTTCCTTCCCTTCTCTGTAAGCTAAATTGCGCTTCTCAGTCCTTTAAACCTTGTGTGTGGTAAGCAAAACAAAGCAACAAGTACTTGTAAAACATATACTGTATTCTTACACTTCAGAGTCTTAGAATGTTAAAACTACAGGTGACCTTAGTTTTCATCTAATCTAACCCTAACATTTTATAGGAAACTAAAGCCCAAAGAAATTGTACATATTCTCTCAGAAATCAGAATTTATTCCTTGTTTGATCTTTGATAAATTTTTTAAATATAAATCTTTTGGAAAAACTTATTAATTAGCCCTTTTCTTATTTTAAGGATCCTTAAAATATTAACAGGATTTTAGACTTTACCTTTTATGTTAGAATAAACTCTTTTAGAAGGCTATCAGGAGAGTAGCTAAGTGAGCCAGAAAACCTTATACTTTAGTAAAAAGATTGAAGCCAGTAGGATGATCTTTCTCAGTTAATAATTTCCCCATCTACAAATCTTGTGTACATGTACACACATCTTTACCTCATTTCCTCTGATCTCAAGTAAATTTTCTTATCTGACAGAGTTTATGGTTACAAAAAACAACAGCAATAGACAGCATTAGAAACCTCCTCTGAGTAACGTAAACTAGGAGTTTATTGGAAATAGCTTATATATTAATAATTAATAGAAAAGCAGATGAATCAGTTCTCACAAAGGATAAGAGCCAGGGCAGTTCCAGGGATCTAGATGACAGGAACTCCGAATTATCTTTTCAGACCCCGAAATCAGGATGAATGAACTTGAAACATTTTTGGTCATTGTGTCATTCCGCTTAAGAAAGATTAAAATTCCAGAGAAGGAGCATCCTATTGGCATGGCTTGGGTTACAGGCCCACACTTCGGCTAGGGGAAGGTGGGAGCTTCTTAAATGACAGTCCTCCCAAGACTAACCAATGGGGCAGGAGTATTCCCAAAGCAAGGTTGGGGTGCTGTTACCAATAATAGGATACTATGTATTCAAAATTGACAGATAACCACTGAAGTCTCCTTTTCAAATGAAGATCAATTTTGTACTGTTTCTCCCACTTTTTTCACAACCATGTTCCATTAAATACCTTTTTCTCCTCTGTCCTTAGCTTCTCCTTCTATACTGCCTCCTTTCCTTCAGCCCATAAGCATCCTCAGGTCTTGCCTATGCTTAAAAAAAAATCTTTCCTCGACACTTACATCTCCCTCTTGGTTGTTGTCCAGCCTTTCTCCTCTCTTTATCCTCTCTTTCTTATGTAAACTTGTTGAAAGAGAGTAGTACTCCATCAACTTTTTTCTCCTGTTCACTTCTCAACTCATTATTATTTTTTTCTTTTTCTTTTTTCTTTTTTTCCTTCTTTTTTCTTTTTTATGTATGAGGCAGGGAGGGGGAGGGGCAGGTGGTGCAGGTGGACAGGTGGGGCAAGCGGGGGTCAACTTATTATTATTTTGTAACAGTAAGCATCATTCTACTGAAACTGAAATTGCTGAGGTTACCACTGACCTTCTGATTATCAAATCCTTTGATCATTATTGCTGAGCCAACCTCTGCATATTCAATATCAAAATGTATTTTGAAATTAGAGTGAAAGCTTGGATTTTAAGTACAGTGTACCAAATCAATGGAGTCAATGTTTTTTCCCCTAGATTGTTCGACATGGCGGCAGTCTGGGCCTTGGTTTGGCTGCCATGGGAACTGCACGCCAAGATGTGTATGATTTGCTAAAAACAAACCTTTATCAGGATGATGCTGTGACAGGTAGGCATTTCTTTCTAAAGACAACAAACTTTAGTATTAATTAATGTAATTGTAATATTTGTTTTCTGCATATATTTTGTAGCCTTTTACAATTCTAATGGATTTCTCTACTTGAAGAGGGAGTAGATTTTGCTCCTTGTGTCAGACTTATCTTGTGAAAACATGTTTTGTGATATATATAGGCTTTCTGAAATGGTATATCTTGTGTGTCTGCTTGTATAATTGGATTTTTGCACATAGGATTTATTAGAGTGATCTGCTTTTATCGTTCTGTACTGCTTGTTGATAATGTAGAAAAAATGTTGTCATAATGTTTTCTTTGAAACCACTGTAGGATTTGATGTACATTCTGTCAAAGTTCAGAAGGAAAACAGTTATAAATGTATGGATGTACTGCCACATAAAATATCCTCCTTTTTATCAGGTGGTTTGAAAAAATGCTATCAGAAACTAATGCTTCTTTTGGTAGTTAATGTTAGTAGGTGGTACTTTCAGTTGGATGTTTATTAACTTGAGTTACAAATACAACCCTTAATAATGTTTTACTCTTTACTTGTTAGGGGAGGCAGCTGGCCTGGCCCTAGGATTGGTTATGTTGGGCTCTAAAAATGCCCAGGCTATTGAGGACATGGTTGGCTATGCACAAGAAACTCAACATGAGAAGATTCTGCGTGGTCTTGCAGTTGGCATTGCATTAGTGATGTATGGGAGAATGGAAGAGGCTGATGCTCTCATTGAATCTCTCTGTCGCGATAAGGTATGATCACATTTATCCTCTTTTCCCCTGTATCCCTCCCTCATTCTCCAGCTATCTATGGCATGTAAAAAACACTTACCTTCATTGGAAATTAACTTTTTTCCCATCAGAACACCTAGATACTTGTTCATGAAACTTCTTACAAGATATATAAAGCCTAATAGAATTTAAGAAAGAAAAACACTGTTTAGAAGAGGTGAATGGGAGTAATTTGAGGGTTTTAAATTTAGCCACAGTGTCAGATCAGTGATATTCAGATAAACAGATCCAGAAGAGTTCTTTAGGAATTTAAAAGTTAATCAACTTTCAGAAGTAATGTTTTTGGAATGATTTTATAGTTGTTTTATAAGATATAAAGTTCACTTCATTATTCTTTCATCAGAAAACAGTACTAATCTCTATACTTATTTATTTGGGTGAGGTTTTTTTCCATTGTGTTTTGTTTCCTTTGTTGTTTTACAATGATATTGTATGTGGTAGGTCATCAGTGGTAAGTAATACTATCCTGTTTAATCTGATTTAAAAGAACCATTGCTATAGTTTATTGATAAAATTACTAATTAATTTGTTATTTATTAGACTTCATATCTCTTTGACTCAGCAGTCAGTGCCCAGGAATTAAATGATAAGATAAAAATCAGAATGTGGAATTAGAAGCCAACTTCTTTGTTTGATAAATGGAAGTTGACTGCCGTAGGGATGGATGTTAGTATTGACTTGAGTTTATATTTCTTAGAAAGTATGAGGCAGGATAAGAATATTACACAGGAATATTGCACATAATTAAGAACAGTTAATCCCTTCTATATTAGAGTATTTTCTTTCTCTATTCATTTAGAAAACTACCAAGTACAAAAGAGTTCTCCTTGAGTTCATTATTTCCTACCTAAAACCAGCTTACCTGGTGGATGCCACTGTGCCTGTTAGACTGTAAAAGTCACTGTTTAAAATGGTGTGTTAATGATTAATGTTGAATTACTCTTTCTTAGGACCCAATTCTTCGACGGTCTGGGATGTATACTGTAGCCATGGCCTATTGTGGCTCTGGTAACAACAAAGCTATTCGACGCTTGCTACATGTTGCTGTAAGTACACTGACCTTTCTTGGGAATGGAGTAGAAGGGAAAGTTTGCAGATGGACAGTAAGTGTCTAGGTGACTGCAGCACCCACACCACATGACCAACACCATTGGTTTCAGATTGAGGTTCTTATTCACTGAACACACAGTAGGCCATAACCTAGTACTAAGTTCACTAAACTTTAACTGTGTCTGTATGAATGGAAGTCTTTAAAGCCATTCAGGTGCAACTTCTGAAACCCTACTCCAAGGGACCACCCTCATTTGTAAGGGATGAGACGATGTGAGTGTGTGCAACCACCCTAGGGGATAGGGAAATCTAATGAACAACAGCAACTATTTCTTTTTACAGCCAGTGAAGTTAGTTCCTAGGCACCCCTAAGGGACATGCTCTATTATAAAAGACACACTGCGCAGGAAAGCCAATGCCTATGTTTTCCAAAAGGCTTTCTCCACTCATGGTCCTCTTAATACATGTATAGTTTATCAGCAGTAATATTGCCTGGCCACACGGTAGACATTCCACATAAGTTTTAATTCAGTAGTTTTCTATCATCATGGTGCTGTGAGAAGGTAAATCAAGGGCACCTTCCCTTGCAGAAAGGCTTACAACTGTTATTAACTCCTTTTTCCCCAGAGATAATCACATCCCCAATATTTATTAGTAATTTTTCCTTTGTCAGTGCAGTACGTGGTGTGTTCTAAATGCTCATATTGTGCTTGACATATTTTTTTGGAAATAACACTGAAAGAATCGTTAGACTTTCAGCGTACCCCACAAAAGCTATAATGCAGCTGAAATAGTCTTAAGTAGCCTTGAATCTTAAACTTTACCAAGCTTTTAAGACTTCTCAGCCCTAAAATGAAGTTATCCAATGACATTTTATAAATTGGCGAAAGACTTTTTTAAAAATACGTGTTTTTAATTTTTGAATTTATTTATTGTGGATTTAAGGTATGCAACATGATGTTTTGATATACATGTGCATAATGAGGGAAAAAACATTCTATTAAGAAATAGTATATTAATGAGGTCTAATTTGCATTTGAATGATGTGGACCTCGTGTCAGTTTAGTCTAGTAATACAATGTGTGGTATAATATAATCATCTTAAACTTTTTCCCTTAGGTAAGTGACGTTAATGACGATGTCAGGAGGGCAGCGGTAGAATCTCTTGGGTTCATTCTATTCAGGTAATAATTTCTAACTTCGGATGCTATTTATATTCCATTTCTTTTTGTTCAGTAAGTAAACAGAAACTAAATACCTGAGGAATATATCTAGATTCAGAGTGAGGACCATTTAACAATGAGATTAATACTGTTCATCTGAAAAAGAATAAAGTATGTCTTGGTATTCTGAGAACCTATTTGAGAAGTGGTAAAACAATATAATTATTTCTCTTCATATTCACATAGCATTCTGCTTATTCATTTAATTTTTTAAATCCAAATAACTCCTCTTTTTATGTATATTGGTAATTCAGATGGGATGTTATCTCTTACATAGGTTCGTAAAGTTTTTGAAGCTGTTTTAATAAGAGTAAAAAGTAATAGGCCTTGTTTAAATGCAAAAGGGTGAACATTTTGCAGATTAAAGAAAGTTATTTTGGATTTACAGATGTGGAGATGCCCTTGGCAATATAATGTGGTTGTGTTTGGGAAGGCACACTCTAAACCAGTCTGCCTGGGTTGAATCCTGTTTGAGCTCCTTACTAGCTGAGTGACTTTGGGCAAGTTATTCAACCTCTTTGAGCCTTAGTTTCCTTGTCTTTAAAGTGATAGTATATATTTGAGACTTTTTTGATGACTTTTTTGTTATTGATTGAATTAATATATCTAGTGCCCTTGGAACATTGTCTGTAAGCACTACCTAAGTGTGTGTTAATGTTGGTAATTGTAGCGGTTGTAGTTAGGGTGGTGGTGGTGGTGGTAGTGCATGTAGTGGTATTTCTTCTAGTAGTTCTGATTACTGTCCACTTAGCTCCAATCTCAAATCTCCGTGTTTCTTTTAGCTAAGGTACAGGCATACCTCATTTTATTGTGCTTTGCTTTATCGTACTTTGCATATACTGCATTCGTTACAAATTCAAGGTTTGTGGTGAGCCTGTGTTAAGCAGTCTGTCAGCACCATTTTTCTAACAGCACATGCTCACTTTGTGTGTCTGTGTGACATTTTGATAATTCTCTCAATATTTCGAACTCTTTAATTATTGTTGTTGTACCTGTTATGGTGATCTGTGATGAGCGATCTTTGATGTTACTGTTGCAGTTGTTTTGGGGGCACCACCAACTGCATCCATATAAGGTGGTGAACTTAACTGATAAATGTTGTTATGTGTTCTGACTGCTCTACCCATCAGCCATTCCACTGTCTCTCTCCCTTTCCTCAGGCCTCCCTATTCCCTGAGACACAATAATATTGAAATTAGACCAATTAATAGCCCTACAGTGGCCTCTAAATATGAAAGTAAAAGGAAGAGTCGCATGTCCCTCACTTTAAATCAAAAGCTAGGAATAATTAAGCTTAGTGAGGAACTGGGCATGGTGGCATGCACCTCTGGTCCCATCTACTTTCAAGGTTGAGGTGGGAGGATCTCTTGAGCTCAGGATTTCAAGGCTGCAGTGAGCTATAATCGCACCATTGCACTCTAGCCTGGGCGACAGAGCAAGACCCCATCTCCTGAGGGGGAAGAAAACGATTAGTGAAGAAGGCATGTAGGCCAATAGCTAGGCCTCTTATGCCAAACGGCCACATTTTGAATGCAAAGGAAAAGTTCTTGAAAGAAATTAAAAGTGCTACTCCAGTGAACATGAGTGATAAGAAAGTGAAACAGCCTTACTGCTAATAGGGAGAAAGTTTTAGTTCTGGATAAAAGATCAAAACAGGCACAACATTCCCTTAGGCCAAAGCCTAGTCCAGAGAAAGGCCCTTAATGCTCTTTAATTCTGTGAAGGCTGAGAGAGGTGAGGAAGCTACAGAAGAAAAGTTTGAAGCTAGCAAAGTTTGTTTCCTGAGGTTTAGGGAAAGAAGCTGTCTCCATAACATAAAGGTGCAAGGTGAAACAGCAAGTGCTGATGTAGAAGCTGCAACAAGTTATCTATAAGACCTAGCTAAAATAATTGGTGAAGGTGGTTACGCTGTAATGGATTTTCAGTGAAAATGCAACAACTTTCTCTTGGAATAAGATGCCATCTAAGACTTTCATAAGGAGAAAGGAGAAGGCAATGCCTGGCTTTAAATCTTCAAAGGACAGACTGACTCTCTTGTTTTTCTTTCTTTTTTTTTTTTTTTTAATTATTACTATTTTTTTGCATTAACAGTACTGCCCTCACTAATTGTTCATTGGACAGTAGCACTACCCCAAGAAAAGGATGGTTAAGACTGACTCTCTTGTTAGAGGCTAATGCAGTGAGTTTAACTGAAGCCAGTGCTCATTTACCATTCCAAAAATCCTAGGGCCCTTAAGAATTATGCTGTATCAACTCTGCCTATGCTCTATAAATGGAACAACAAAGCCTGGATGACAGCACATCTGTTTACAGCATAGTTTACTGAATATTTTAAGCCCGCTGTTGAGACATACTCAGAAAAAGATTCTTTTCAAAATATTACTGCTCATGGACAATGCACCTAGTCACCCGAAAGCTCTAATGGAGATGTATAGGGAGGTTAATGTTTTCATGCCTGCCGACACATCCATTCTATAGCTCATGAATCAAGTAATTTCGACTTACAAGTCTTATTTAATTTAAGAAATACATTTCCTAAAGCTATAGTTGCCATGGATAGTGATTCCTATGATGAATCTGGGCAAAGTCAATTGAAAACCTTCTGGAAAGGATTCACCATTCTAGGTGCCATTAAGAATATTTGTGATTCGTGGGAGGAGGTCAAAATATCAACAATAACAGGTGTTTGGAAGAAGTAGATTCCAATCCTCCTGGATGACTTTAAGGGGTTTAGTACTTCAGTGGAGGAAGTAACTCAGATGTAGTGAAAATAGAAGGAGAACTAGAATTAGAAGTAGAGCCTGAAGATGTGACTGAATTGCTTCAATTTCATGATAAAACTCGAACGACTGAGGAGTTGCTTCTTATGGATGAGCAAAGAAGGTGGTTTCTGGAAATGGAATATGCTCCTGGTGAAGATGCTGTCAACATTGTTGGAATGACAGCAAAGAATTTAAAATATTCCATAAACTTAGTTGATAAAAAGCAGCAATTCTCAATTGGAGAATTGACTCCAATTTTGAAAGAAGTTTTACTATGAATAAAATGCCAAACAACATTGCATGCTACAGAGAAACCTTTCATAAGAGGAAGAGTTAATCAATGCAGCAGACTTCATTGTTGTCTTATGTTAAGAAATTGCCATAGCCACCCCAACTTTCAGCAGCCACCACTTTGATCAGTCAGCAGCCGTCAACCAAAACCCTCCACCAGCAAAAGATTACAGCTTGCTGAAGTCTCAGATAATAGTTAGCATTTTTTAAATCAATTGAAGTGTTTTTATTTAAGGTTTGTACATTTTTTAGATATAATGCTATTGCACAAGTAATAGACTACAGTATAGTCTAAACATAACTTTTATATGTACTGGAGAAACCAAAAAATTGATGTGACTTGCTTTATTGTGATAGTCTCTTTATTGTGGTAGTTTAGAATTGAACCCACAATATCTCCAAGGTATGCCTGAGCTTTATGTTGTATGTATTACTTACTGTATTCTTACAATAAAGTAAGCTAGAGAAAAGAAAATGTTATTAAATAAATCATAAGGAAGAGAAAACATCTTTACTATTCATTAAGTGAAAGTGGGTCATTATAAAGATCTTCATCCTCCTCATCTTCACATTGAGTAGGCTGAAGAGGAGGGGTTGCTGTCTCAGAAGTGGCAGAGGCAGAAGAGATAGAGGAGATAGAAGGGGAGGCAGGAGAGGCAGGTACACTTAGTGTAATTTGTTGACGAAAACAGTCCACGTGTAAGTGGATCCACACAGTTCAAGCCACACACAGTTGAAGTCCGTGTTCATGAGTCAACTATACTTTGTACTGTATGGGCACTGCCTATTATAGTTTATTTGTGATGAAATTACACAGTAAGTTCCCAAGGTACATGTTCGATGACTCAAGTGTCTTGTGTCCTTTGAATATCTAGGAAGACATTTTCCACCCACAGTTCCCTAGGAGTGAAGCTCTGTTGTAAAGATTATAAGATAATTCAACAGATATTTCTTGAGCATTGATTGTGAACTAGTTATCATCTCCATAATATTCCAGATAGAAAGTCATCCAGCTACTGCAAACTAAAATATTTTCTTCCTATTGTGGATAAAAATGTTGAATAAAATAGAGCAAAACGCAGACCCATGTAGCATGCTAATAGATTTCTCCTTACGCTAGGTTTCTTGAATGAGATTCATCTAGATACTAATCTCCTTCACTGTATTATCCTCTAACCCTCATTTCTCCAACTTATTCACAAAGACACTAGAGAACCCTCACTAAATGCTAATAATATAATATACAAATCTAGTCTGGTACCTCTGAAACAGGTTGTGTAATTATTTGAGCATGATTGTTTCTTATGTGACACTTTTTGTAGAAGTGTCAGGTATTGATTGAGGTCTTTTCTAAGGTCTGATAAAACCTGTGTGTATTAAGCTAGTCTGCGTTTTTTTTTCCCAGAAGATCTGCAACAGACTCCACACTTAATTTCTTGAACCCTATCGCTTCATTTCTCTTTTTGAACATCCGAATACTTTGCCACTTACAGTCTTTTTGTACTTTTGTCATTTTGTTTTTCCTCTAAAATTTGATTCATAATTACATCCACAAATTTGTTGTTCTATTTTAGGGAGGTAATTCATTTAGCTTCAAGACTTGAACTCATCTCTGGCAGCTAATCTCTTCATCTGTTTTGCATTTTGATCAGTCTTTTTAACTTTCTGGGTCTAAAAATCATTCTCCTTGAGAGAAAAGATGGAAGCAAAGTAGAAGTTGATTCTTTCCTGTCATCTTTGCCATATCATCCAGCCCAAGCTGTGACCCTGACCTTTCCTTATTCTTGCTCTATAATTTAGACACACTCGAAAATGAAAAAATGGTTTGTTGTTGTCATCCATAGTGGGTTCTTTCTTAAAATTCTTATCAGGAACTAGATAATTTTAGTATGGAAAATGTATTCTTCAGGTGTACCCTTAGTGACTCTTGGGTTGTGTAAAGAATCGTCCTACTCATGTTTGTCTCTTAGGTTGTTTTGTTTCTTCATTGTCACCTGTTAATTCTTCTCGTTGTCAGTGAGTTTATATTCATATCAATATAAGTCAGTGGCCTTGTGTACATACTCTGCAACATTGGAAATTGATGGGTTTTATGAAACTGTTTTTCTTCCATTTTTAACCTGACAGTACTTTGTTTCTAATAACAAAATTCATTTCTGCCCTTATATCTTCTGTAGCTCACACATGTGTTAAATTCTCAATTTCAGCAGCAGATGTCTCCCATGAGCTGTTTTTAGGTTTTGCTAAGCTCTCTACTACCTAGAATAGTCAAATACAACTAGTGAGTTGTTTATGTGCTTGCTACGCCTAAGGGACCATTCTGAGTTCTCTTATCATAATGTGATTCTTTAAGAAGGAGGAACTGGGAAAGATTTTAGAGATGATTTTGTCTAAAGCTTATTTTATAGCTGAAAATTAAATGTAATTGACTTATTTAAGGAGATGGAGTTAAATCCAGGTTCTTTAATTTTTAAAGGTGGAAGCAACTTAGAAATCAACCAATATTCTCATTTTTTTAAGATAAGGAAATTGAATTCCAAAATGCTTAACAAAATTTCCCATTATCATAAAGCTAAATGATAGAACTGAGATTCTAAATAGGTCTCATGATAGACCAGTGCTTTGTGTACCATGCCTTTCAGTTAGTGGCTCTGATAAAACATTTTTATTTTCAAATTTCCTCATTAACTTTAATATTTGGGAAGTGTCTATCCTGTCTCCTAAGACTATTACGTGTTTTCTGATGTGATATTATTTACTTTCTTAGTGTCTACTCCATTTTAATTTTTTTCCCTTTAGATTTCGCTTTTTAAATGACTGCAGATATTTGACTTTCTTGCACCATGTTTTAAGGATTTATTTCTTTTTTTTTAACCCTTTTTTTAGGTGTATTAGACATGAATACTGAAAACACGTTAGTAAACACTTATTTTTACTTCATCAACTAAGATAAAATTGTCTTTGTATAAAATTCTCGTGTATATTATCTCCTTTATTCATGGGATAGTCCAGGGAGTTGTAGTGTTTTCATATTTCCTTCTCCTGGTATTTGTGGACTGTTATTTGGTCATAATGCTTATGATAAAAGTAAAAAATTAAATTGAAAATTATTTTGCTTAGTTAAAATGAACCTAGGACATTAATTTTTTATCTAAATAAATATTCTCTAGTAGAACATCTAATAAATAAGTGATTATTTGGCCTATTATTATTAGTCTAGTTGGCAGATTTTATTATTATAACAACTCTGTACAGTACTGTTCTTGGCATTGACTGAAACTCATTTGGAAGTGAATAGAATCTAAATTATTTTAACTTGACACTAGAAAGGAAAATGAAGAAAGAAGTCAAAAGAAGCATTGTTCTCCTGTAATCCTAGCACTCTGGGAGGCCAGTGCAGCCAGATCATTTGAGGTCAGGAGTTCAAGACCAGCCTGAGCAAGAGTGAGACCCCGTCTCTACTAAAAAATTAGAAAGAAATTAGCTGGACAACTAAAAATATATATATATAAAAAAATAGCTGGGCATGGTGGCACCTGCCTGTAGTCCCAGCTACTCGGGAGGCTGAGGCAGGAGGATCGCTTGAGCCCACGAGTTTGAGGTTGCTGTGAGCTAGGCTGACACCATGGCACTCTAGCCCAGGCAACAGAGTGAGACTGTGTCTCAAAAAAAGAAAAAAAAAGTATTATTCTTTGTATACTTACTGAAATTAAGTTGCTGTAATGAATAAGTTGATAATCTGTTATGGACGTTTCTTAAAATTAGACCATCTTGGAGGTCCCTACTTGCTGTGACTTAGGCAGTTATTAATACAATATGAAATTAAATATTTCTCAGTATATACATTTATGTGTTTTCAGATACGGGTTGATCTTGCAAGATGAGCAAGAGATTCTTGGTGCAGATACTTTTTAGATCACACAAAATGATTCCTTGAATGTAAAAATGTTGCATCATTATAGATCCTTATAATTTGCAAGAACCCTAGCAGTTAACCAGTTACCACCAAATGCATGATTCGTCTTTACAATATCTCTGTTCACAGTTTTATATCAATTTGATACATATTTTCTATATGCTGTTCTCTGTTTCTACCTCCATATCTTTGTGTTTATGTTGTGGATGCTGTGACTTTTCCTTACCTTTTGTCTTTTTCATTCTTTCTTTTTTTTTTTTTTTTGAGGCAGTCTCGCTCTGTTGCCCAGGCTAGAGAACAGTGGCATCAACCTAGCTCACAGAAACCTGAAACTCTTGGGCTCAAGCATTCCCTGCCTCACTCTCCCAAGTAGCTGGGACTACAAGCACACACCACCACACCTGGCTAATTTTTTTTTTCCTATTTAGTTTCCCAGCCAATTTTTTTTTATTTTTAGTAGAGACAGGGTCTCGCTCTTGCTCAGACTGGCCTTGCACTCCTGACCTCAAGCAATCCTCTTGCCCTGGCCTCCCAGAATGCTAGGGTTACAGGCATGAGCCACTGTGCCCAGACTCATTTTTTATACCTTTGTTTTTCCCCTCTTTGTTAATTGACAATAATGTGAAATAGAATGAAAGTTTTTTCAAAATTATTCTGAACAGGTAAAATCTATTCCTTTTCTTTGAATAGTAAGATTACTAGAGTCCCTTTGTTAACTAGAGGTGTTTTTCAGCTGAGATTTGCCTCCAAATTATAGATTTCTTTAAAGTATTTATAAAATGGAAATATCAGTTATATATCAAAGTGGTAAAAATTTGGGGCTATGTTGTACTTTTTCACAAATAGTTGATATTGGAGTTGTATTTTATTTTCTAGAATACTGTGAAAATATTAGAATGATCTCATTAGCTATAGAAAGATCTCTCAGTTAATTATAAGCAAGGAATTTTCTTGAGGATTCGAAGCTAAATAGTTTACAGGTATTATGGTTAGTTTTGTAGGTGTGCATATGGTTAAGCACACAAATTTGGATTCAGTGCAGAGCATGTGGAAGACAGTTCTTATCTAGATTGTCTATGAGTAGAACTTTGGCAGTGTAATTGCCAACTCTAGTATTTAGACTTCTTGAAACAATTATGTATGTCTTCAGTTACATAAAATATAGAATGTGGAATACTGTTGTAGCGATATCTGAAAACTTAATCTCACGTACCTTGGCAAAAATATAGATATTACCCAACATGATATATCATTACCAAAATGGAGAATGATTTTGTTTTTTAAGGAATGTAAATTATTTTGCCTCTTATCTGAGATAATCCATACTTAATACTACTGAAAAATCTTAGACTAGTAGGAAAAAGTGCCTAAAGCTTTCATGCTTTAGGAATTTATAAGATATACTCTTCCTTCAAAATGATATAGAGCCAGTGAGAAAATGTAACAGATCAGGATCTATGACTTAGTACCAAGTTCTAGGAAAGGATTCCGCCATTGGGAGAATATATGCCTGGTTCACTTATGCTGAGATTCTCCATGGGCATCACATTTCTTGAGGTAATTATCCTAAGCTGAGTTGCCTGGAAGAAAACAACAGTAGAGTCATAGGTTGAGGCATAAGTATGGATTAACCCGAAAAGAAAAAGCTAAGGTATGGGCTGTCTTCACTGCAGAGCCCCTTAGCCTAAATTTGTTTACATAGGAATAGCATAAAAAAATTTATCAAAAGTAAATAGAATTGGTTGCCATTTACTGAGTGCCTACTAGGTACCTCATCCTCATAAGAACTGTATAAAATGTAAATGAAAAAACTGGGGCTCAAAGAAATTAAGTATTTCTCCTAAATTCAGCCAGTTGTCCAGTAAGTGGTACAGGTTGGATCTAACAATGTAAAATGAAATAATGAATAAAAAATATTGTGCCAGAAGTTCAACTGAGTCATTGGGCAAGCACAGGCCGCTGTGATCTTAGTTTATGAGATCACTTAAGTTTAGATTCCCAGATTGAGGTCCTGTCCTTCCAGCTTGCACATGTTCATTAATATCTTTAAGGAACATAACGTGGTTCTGGTACCCAAGAGCAATTTCATTTGCTTTTTCTTCCTCCAGTAGACCCACCTCTGCTAAGTAGATGTCTGGTATCAGCCATTTAACAAACAGGCCTAGTTCTAAGATCCTCTTACTTTGTATGATATCCAACTACTGTTCTCCCTGTCCCTTCCATCAACACAGTTTCCTGATCAAAGGAAAATTATGACTACATTTAACTAAACCAGACTGTAAATGGCAATCTTAAGATGTAATTGTTGTTTTATGCACTTACTTTTAGCTCTGTCCCTGTCACTTTTGTTCTGTATCATGCCTTATAGCTGTTAAGGCCTTGAAGACAAGGCTGTTTGTTTTGTTTTGTTTTATTTTATTCTTAGCACAACTTTGCATATAATTAGGAATTAAATAAATTTTATGATGACATTGATTTTTTTAAAGCCTAAAATTTATTGATTTATTTTATTTTATTTCATTTGAATACCTTGACATTTAATGAGACTACTGGGTTGTTCTCATTTGTAGCTGTACAAAATGATTTTCTTCATGGGGTAATTTTGTCCAAATAAGAAATTGGATAATCTTAATACTTAACTCTTAGGTTAAAGAGATGATTTGATATATGACATACAGTTGTTCTTTATAGGATTCTTAGTACATTACATCACATTCATCATCTCACTCATCGTGTCAGATGAAAACGGTGCTGTTCTGCTATACATAACTGACTTGCTCTTCAGTTTTGTCGCCTTCATTTTCAGTGAGGAGAAGTGTATCTAATAGAATGATTGACGAAGACTGAATGGTTGAACTTCGGAGTCTCATTGGACTCTGATACATGACAGGATTAATCCCATTTCGAATTCCATGTTTCATGAAAAACTTAGAGTTCTCTGCCATTGGATTCCTGAAGTAAATCTTACTGGAGCATTTTCTAAGAGTTTTTACTGGCTTTGTCCCCTGGTAATTGCAGGTGATGTATCGGCCAAATGCATCCCGAAATGTCTTGTTGAAGAGGGTGTAGACCAAAGGATTCACCCCTGAGGAAACATAGCCTATCCACACAAATATCTCGAGGAGCATTTTGAGAGTAGTTTGGTCACAGGAATCACACAAAACTAAAGTTATATTTGTAATAAAAAAGGGACACCACATAAGCAAAAAGAGGAAAAACACAATCCCTAGGACCTTTGAGGCTCTCTGTTCATTGGAAATGGTCTGCACTGACTTTTTTCCAACAGAGGACATTCTTCGCATAAGTGTTTCATCACTTGAGTTGGACAGAGTTTTGTCCTTGTGAGAACCATCCAGCATTGCCACCTTTTCAGGTGACGAACAAGGTGTTTCATCCCTTTGGAAAACTGTGGACACAGTCAGCCATGTTAGGTGTTGAGGTGGCTTGTTTTTGACCAAGTAAGCTTTCTTCTGTAGAGCATGGATAGTGAGAAAGTAGGTGATAATCATGATCGCAAGTGGTATAAAAAAGGCAGCCAGTGAGCCAAAGAGCATGAAATTGCCGAATCGTTCCTTTGTCAGCATGCATGTGATGTTGTTTGGGTTATCCACATCAGTCTCTATCCCTTTAATAGGGATCGGAATGGCGATGCCTAACGAAGAGGAAAACAAGATATATTGAGTTATTTTTAGGACCTGTAACTCTTAGATTAGGTCCTTTTAGATTTTATTCTGATAACTTTATGCTAGTTAGTGCATTGTAATTCTTGGGACTTACAATGCAGACTCTATCAAAGCATTCATCAGTGGAAGATTTGACAGAACCTAAGTAAGCACATTTGCTGTTGTTAAACAAATGGATTGGTTAGTGATTTTAGGTTTATGATGAAAGCTTGCCTAAAGCTATAGTATGCCCGTGACATAGTACAGGATGTCTTCATTTATTCTGCATTTCTCCTTATCTGTTTGTGTTTTTTGATCTATCCCAGATTAAGGAAAAGGAATTCAGAAGAGAAGCTGCTTTTAGTATCCAATGTAACTGATCTAGAGAGACTTCGGAGTACATTCATTCAGTATCTCAATTCTGAATAGATATCTTTTTTATCTTTTGAGATTACAGTTTCATTTAACAGTTTTATTTTTTGATATTTGTGAATGTCTTTTAATCCTTTCCTTCTAACTTCTTAGGGAAAACTAAGGAAATCTTTTTTTTTTTAATGGTACTTAAAAATTTGAGTGTGTGAATTGTGAAATTTATTTTCAAGATTTAGAGTTCTTCTAATAGATTAAGAAAGAAGTATACCTCCTGCTAATTTTCTGATGCTATAAATACCATGAAGTAGGTATTTAAATATTATGTTGATCAGTGAAGTAGCTTATTAGAAAGAGGAATAACACAAGGGTTAGCCTGAGTCTTTTCCCCTTGAAACAGCAGACATTTTTTAAATGTCTGATTTAATCTTTAGAAACCTCTAGAATTCTTGTGTTGTTTTGTGAATCCAAAAGCACTTCATCATCTACACAGCCTATTAATGGTAGCTAAAGAGCCCTTGACAAGAATATTTTCTTCAAAACCTTTCTAATGGAGGCCATTCCTTTTTCGGCTTTTCCTCATGTACACCACCAGAAAGAGGATTCTGTATACTTGTTCTACACCAGGGATCGTCATACTACAGCTTGGGGCCAAATCTGGCCCACATTCAGTTTTTGTATTAATAAAAGTTTTATTGGAACACAGCCACACACATCTGTTAACTTACTATCTATGGCTGCTTTTGTTCTCCTACAGCAGAGCTGAGTAGCTGTGACAGAAACCATATACAGCATGCAGGCCCAAAATATATACCGTCTTGCCCTTTATAGAAAAAGTTTGCTGACCCCTGCTTTACTCTGTTACTTTCAGGTCATCATTTCACTGTTTCTTTCTCCCCCAAAGCACTTGCCTTGTGAAGTCTATTTAATCTACTTCTCCATCCTGGTCATCTCCCAGCCTCCAGGACATTTGTCCATCTTCCTCAATGGTTTCAGTACCTTGCTATAGTCTACCTCTTCACTATTTCATTGCCATCATATTCCATGATTTCATCCCATTGGTGACCCTTCTGACACTTTAATTTTATATTTCTTGAACTCTTTGACTCTGTTATTTGCACTCCTGATGCCATCCTCAAAATGATCCTATATCGAAAATTATGAACTCTGATATTTCCCTTCCTTGTCCTGCCACTCTCCAGTATTGGAAAACTTCTCTTTATTGCTACCTTGGCCTCTAGTGTATCCATCCTTCTTTATTTTCTCACTGCATTACCACCACCACCACCACCACCACCCTCATTCAAGGCTCACATAACCTTCCTCTCCAGCTTGTTGGTCAATAACTATCAAACTTTCACTGGTACTTTTTATAGCCATACCTTCTTACATTTATTTTATACTTTCTGTTGGTGGGTGTTACCTAGGAGAACTGTAAATGCAAAAGAAGATAGTGAACTGTCTTCAGCACTTTGTAGAATTTCAACCTGAATTTACACCATCATCTGCGTTTTCTTTTTTTCAAAGTAACTAAACTGGGACTGGTTCTACAAGACAAAGTGTGACAAAGTCAAAAGAACATTGACCTTGGCCTTGGTGCTAAAAAGCTGTAAGAGTCCTTAAGCCAACTATTTAATACCTTTAGGTTTCTTTTTTTCTTATCTATAAAAGGAAGAAGTAGATTTCTAAGATGGCTTCCAAATCTATAAATCAGGAATCTTCCTTTTGTTCTTTTTTCTCCCGTTGACACTTAGCACTTTGTATTAGTGTAATTTGTTTATATATCTGCCTTCCTTGAGCACAGAAATTCTTTTTCTTAATCGTCCATGTATTCTTAGTGCCTAGCACATTATGGACAATAAAAATTTGATCGATTTATAAATTCATATTATCCAGCCATAATTTAGATAATCACTTCTACCAACAGGCTGTTTGCCTTATTGGCTTGATCATATTTCACAGTTTTCAAATGTTTTGATTCTTCTTAGGGATCCATTTCTCCTGTTTTTCCCTGCCTGTGCCCTACTCCTCCCACCCCACCCCTCACACAAATACCTCACACTCTCCTTTTTCGTCTCCCTCATTGCAGTAACTTCCCAAAACAATGTGGGTCATTTGACATGAGTGACTTTATTTTCCTCCTCTTTCAAATTTTGTCACCCAGTGTCTCCCATCCCCTTTCTCTAGCTTCTTTTGGTTGGGGGGAGGGTCTGTTCTGCTCTGTCAGTCATCCTCTTCCTCTCAAACTGGCTTTTTCTCACTGCTTTCAAGTCTCTCCATTCTGAATAGACTTTTCCTTGGCCCTACTTTCTTCTCATGCCAGAGTAGTAACACACCTTGCTTTTACCTCCAAACTAAACAACAGAACCTCCAAACTTTTTAAAAGAAGTGTGGCCCCAGTATCATTATTTCAGGAATATAAAGGTCAATTTCGGTGTCTTTCTTGATTTTTTTGCCCCAGTGTTCTTACTCTGATTAGACAGAAGGAACGTTTTTTTCTTGCCTTTCTTTTAACATTTCAAGTCTTTTAATTTTTTTCCTCTTTGAAATTTTTGTGCTAGGAAGAATTGAGTCTGCTATTCAGATCATTGTAATTATTGCAAATCTGTTTGTTTTTCTGATGTTGACTTAGAGCTTTGAGTAATTTATGCTGTACTTCATGCTAAGATACTGTACTGTAGCAGCTATCTTTGATCATTAAAGATGGGCACAAGGGCATAAAACAGTTTAGGAGAAATGAGATTTCTTTTTATAAATCATTTCTGAATATCAGTTTGACATGTTTTCTTTGCATCTTTCTTAAAACTTTTAATTAAACATATTCAGAACACAGACACTTAACTGCCTTTAGTCTGTACACACATATGTATTGAAATGTTGGCTTCCAAGATGAATTTATGTTCTTTAATACCTGCCTACAAAAAATTTGGGGGTTTTTTGTTTGGTTTTGGTTTTTTTCATTTGTTTGCTTTTTCTCTTTTCCTGTTTATCTTCTTAGATGTAGATTTAAAGATGCATTTTGGTTTTTGTCACTTTAATGTAATTGCAGGATTCTGCATGCTACCTGGACCTTAATGATCTATAGACAAATATGAAAACTATTTTGTATATAAAAGTCAAAGTAGGAAGATATCTCAGTAAACACTGTGAAGATGATTCTTTCTGAGGACATGAACTTTGCTACTTCTTCATACTTTTACTGAGAGTATAGTTTAGCAGGTATAAGATGTGATGACGTAAAGAGCTTATGTTAGTACATCAGTAGGCTGCTTTGATCTCTCATGGTGAGTTTCATGGACTACCAGACCTGGTATTCTCCTAGCCAAATGGAACCAAGGGCTATATATACCACCCACATTCTGGTATTCCCCACATACCTGTTGAAATTAACCACACCACTGTTATCTTGATGAATGCTGTAGCCCGTGAGTTATATTGATTGGCCTGGATTGGCTTTTTGATGGCTATATAACGATCCACTGAAATGGCACAGAGATGCATGATGGATGCAGTGGAAAAGAGAACGTCAAGAAATAACCAAGCAGGACATAGAACAAGTGGGAGGGGCCACATAGCTTCTGAAAGAAAGAAAAATAAGACAACATTTTCTTCTCTAAAAGGCAACCTTTAGTCTACAGTTCCTTTTTTAAGTGATACATTTTTTTCTTGTTCATTATTCATCTGAAATTTTATGACTTAACCTCTATAAGATAATGTTTAACTTCAGATAATGGAGACAATCATATTAAATACAATATTTCTATAGATGGTACCTTTTATATTTTCTATTTTGTATAATAATTACAACGCTTTTTCTAAGTTAACAGCAGTTTAGCATCATTTTGACCTTTGCTTTTTTGTTGATTCCTTTGTAATCTTTTAAAAATCTGTACAGTGTTTTGACTGGAACTTAGCCTTGCTATTCAAATAAAATTTATTTTTAAGTTGCTATCATATAAAAAGAAAACATTTTACCTTAAGAGGAACTAATATGTAAAAAAGCATGTTAGGAGTCTCTGTAAGGCCTAGGTTTTTGGCTCATTTCTAGCAACAGCTGTCAGCACGATCCTTGTTTATAGCAAACTCTCATTTGGTGAAATAAGTGCAATATTTTTTTTTCCTTTTGACAGAAATAGTTCTTGAATAAAGATTGCAAAAGGAATGGCTTCAGATTATCCTGAAGAAAAGAGGACTGTTATCCTTCCGTATTCCATCATTCACTCCAAACACTGGAGATGTATATAAGATAGACTTTTGGTTTAAAAAGAAAATTTCAGCGTTAGACATAGTACTTTATTTGTTTAACAGACTCTTATAAAATACTTACTATGTACTTCCTATAGTCTTAAACACTTCAGAAATATTAGCTTTTTTAAAAATTTCAGGTTTGGATGTGATATTGAATATCTATAGAGTTTTCCATACGTTTACTTACACAGGTATTCATACATATTTGGATTTAATACATTATGCATTCTATTTATACACAATACATGCATAGTCACAATTTCAAACAACTGAAATTTATTTTAGGGTTCCCCCAAGAATATTTTAGTTAGAATCCACTTTACAAAAAAAAATACATATAGATTTTAGAACTTGTTACGAAAGCAGATTACTCCTATGGAAAACAGATATCATACATGTGAGATTATCTGAGTCCCTTTTATGATTTGATTGTTGTATGTCCACTGATAAAATATAAACTACTTTTCTTCTCCTGGTTATTACAAGTATATCTGACTTTGACAGGTATAAAGTGATTGGCATAATTGAAGAGAGAACAAGATAACCATGTCAGGATTGCAGGGAACCAAGAGACACTTTAATTGTGAACTATTTAAATTCAAGGAGCCTGGGGATGGGGAGAGGTTAAAATCCCAAACCAAAAAAAGGCCGTAATTTAGGGAGTTTTTAAATAGACTTGATTGTGTTATTTTCAAGAATCGAGTAGGATTTCAGTAAAAAATATTTGGACACATCACAAAAAAAGGTGTGAAGGCTGACAAATTCACTTTTTAGTGCCTTTTATTTCCAGAGTTGTTATGTGGTGTTATTAATAGGAATATTAAAATATTTCTTCTTAGGGACAAAATAAAATCAGCATGAGTTTTTATTCAAAAAGAATAAATGCTTGCTTGGTACTTGGTTCCATGTTCAGCAGCTTCTTAAAAAGGGATTAAAGCATCAGGTGGAAGGAGTCATTCATACTTCTAAGTAAATTATGATAAATAAGCTTTGCTTCCTTGTTGAATTGGGGGTGGTAAGGGATGGAAGTGGTAGATATAGATTTATTGAGCTGGAAGGGACCTTAGAGATATTGCTGATTTTGCATATGAGTAAATTCAGTTACAATTAAGTCTTTGAATATAGGAGTGGGGAGGGGAAGCATTTAATGTTTATCAAAATTTAAATATGAGTGGAAATTGTTCTTTAGAACTTGCTGCTTAGTGTGCTTTTCAGATCAGAGAGTGAGGAATGGCATCACCTCGGAACTCACTAGAACTGCAAGCTCTTGGGTCTCATCTCAAACCTACTGCATCACTCTGTAGTTAAGCAAGATCCCCAGGTGATTTGTATACTAATTAACATTTGAGAAAAGCAGTGCTTTGGAAGACTTTCTCGGAAAGATTGTGTCTGAGTCTTAAAGATGCATCTAGGTTTGCTGTTGTAGGATAGGTACTCAGAATACCTCATGGAAGGGAACTTATGGGAGGCTTCTCAAAATAAACAAAGAGATAAAGTGTGGCAGAGAAGCCTGTGTTTGGAGAAAATCTAATCAATTGGATTTTCTTCCACTTAGCCATAACATGCAGATTTTCTATTAGTAGAAAAGGACTTTGGACAAAGGCAGCTTAAAAGTAAACTAACAATCTAAGTGGAGTAAAAAGAATCACATATGATTGAGAGAGTTTTACAGTGGAAACTACTGAGGCTACAGTCTAAACTGACTGACATTCTAGATTTAGGACTGTGAATAGAGAGGTAGAAAATACTCAAGTTTAGAGCTGTAACCAGAGATATTGATCATAGTTAAGGATTAAAAGGGCAGATTATTATTGTGCTGTATTTTAGTTTTCCTTTCTTTAAATCCAGTTTCTCTGTATCATCTTTTAAAATGGTTTGCTGTTAGTTTAAACCTTCCTATTCAGCTATTCTAATTATGGATTAGACTTATGAAAATTAGGCTCTGGAAAATTCTAGTTATAAATCTAGCAGCCATGAGCAGGAAGCCACAAGAAGACTCTTATATAAAACATATGTCTCTTTGGAATTTGACTATCTGACCCACATACTTTTAATTGTGGTAGCTAAGAGGGAAAACTTTTTAGTAGTGATTTAATTAAGCCTTGTTAGCCTCACTTTCCAACAAAATGAATTTATTTATAAACTCCAATTTTGGAGCGGAAAGTGGAAATTAAATTTAATACAGATCACTAGAATTTTCTTACTTCAGTCAGTGCTTGTTATTGTTAACAGAAATACTGAGATGTGATATAGAATTTTCTTTAAGAAAGAATGAGACCGAGGTTTACAATTAAGAGAGATGGATCTGTATGATTCCAAGTTTCATGAAATATTAGTGAATAGTGTCTGTTACTTTCATGTTAGTTTTGTAACTCTAACTGTATTAACGTAACTGTATTAACTTTCATACAAAGAAAAAAAGGCTTGTGTAATTGCCTAATAGATCAGGCAGCCTAAGAGTTTATAGAAATCAAAAACAGTTCTAGACATTCTTGGTTCATAATAAAGGGACTTTTCCTAATCCAACGATTTCATTTTAAAATTATTTTTCAGTTAGTATTAATTTGGTAGGCTTATAGTTAGAAAAATTTTTTTCTATTTAGAGTAACTGAATAAAAGTTAAGTTTGTATGATGAGATAGTTTTAACTATTTCAAAACTTTTATGTTATTTTTATTAAGAGTTTTAGTTTAAGAATTTATAATTACTTTTTTGTTATAATGTATTATGTCCAATTTATTTCCACAAGGACTTGAAACATTATTTAAAATTTGAAATAACCAAGGGAAACAGATATAGATTCAAATAAAAAGAATAAAAGTGTATGGAAGAGTTAGTCTAAGGGAAATAAGTTACCAGATACTCGAACTAAATTAATTACTGCTGTTCTGGGGCTCTTAAGTTTGACTCATTCATAAAAACTAAGAAAGGAGAAAATACTTAAATTACATGGTATTTCTTGTCCCACAAAAAGCATACAAAATTTCTCTGAAAAACACATCCCATTTTCTACCTCCTTCCCCTACCCACTTCTGAATTAAACTCATAGCAATTAATTTCAATAAGGTTTGAATAATGGCATTTCCGTGGGTGCCTGAAATAATTATGGACTGAATATGTAGGAGCAAATATTAAAGGAACACAGCAAGTATTAGATGAATCTTGGATTATAGGCAGTTAATTAGTTAATTTTCTAAATAATGTTAGTAGCACAAATACTTTGTTGTTGAAAATGAAGACTGTATGCTTTAAATGCCACCATACAAAAGGTGTGATAGAACTGTTATTCAGTTATATAAGTTTTTGTCTCCTGGGCAAGGTTCAACAACTTAATAGGCCTGGGCCTATGTCTAATACCTTCCTCAGAAAAGTCTGGCAGTCATCTCAAGGATTTGTACAGTATTGGTTAAGACTAAAGTATTCTGGGCCAGGTGCAGTGGCTCACGTCTATAATCCTAGCATTCTGGGAGGCTAAGGCGGGAGGATCGCTTGAGCTCAGGAATTTGAGAATAGCCTGAGCAGCAGCAAGACCCTGTCTCCACTAAAAATAGAAAAAAAATTAGCCAGGCAACTAAAAACAGAAAAAAGTAGCTGGGTGTTGTGGTGCAAGCTTATAGTCCCAGCTACTAGGGAGGACGAGGCAGGAGGATCGCTTGAGCCCAGGAGTTTGAGGTTGCTGTGAGCTAGGCTGACGCCATGGCACTCTAGCCTGGACGATGGAGCGAGACTCTGTCTCCAAAAAAAAAGACTCAAGAATTCTGTACCACTTAAAATGAAATATAACTTTAACTGAAAAGAAAAAAAACGTGAGTTCTGCCTTCTCTCTAGAAAAAAAAATCTGTGACTCTCTTAAGAGTTAGGTGGAGTTATATAAGATATAAATGTTGGCTCTGTATGCTAAATATGGTAGAAGTTGTTGTTTGCATTTTAGAAAGCAGAGTAATAGAGTTTAAGAGTGTTAATTCTACAGTCAGTCCTGGGTTAAAATCATGTCTCTGCCACTTATTTTGTGACCTTGGACAAATTACTTATCCCTCTGCTCCTATGTCTTCTGTAAAATGGGGATAATAATACCTGTTTTATAGAGTGCTTTATAGGGATGACAATTAAATACATGTGAAGTGTTTAGAACAGTGTCTGGCATAGAGAAGAAAACATTCAATAAATGTTAGTGCTTATTACTATTGCTGTTTGACAGAAGTTGGTCAACTAACCCAACCATGGAAACACTCCTACATAGAAATGATAAGCCAAATCATCAATGTAAAATAAGTATGCTTGTCGTTCTGCCTGCTGTAGCAACAGTGTGTACATCTGACTGAATTTAAAGCTGTACTTTTGCGGGAGACGGGGGATGAGAACATGTTTAACTCTGTTTGATTTTGAATTAAATTTTTTAGAAAGTATGTCTTTTACTAAAGTTGAATTTTAACTGCTATTTATTTTATATATGGCACATAAAAGTAAGTCGTATGTATTGCAAATTGGGCCATGCCTAGGTTTTTGGTGTTTTTTGTTTTTGTTTTTTTTTTTTTGCTTTCTTTTTAATTAGTATAAAAACCTGAGGTTTTTAACCAGAAACTCCATCTCTTTTTTTTATTATTATTATTATTTCAGGATATTATGAGGGTACAAACATTTTGGTTACATTTTATGTCTTTGCCTCGCCCAAGCAAGGATTAGAGGCATGTCCTTCCCCTCTACAATGCTCCCCGTGTCCATTAGTTGTGCAGAAACTCCATCTCTTGATGAGATAGACTCATTTTATCTGAAACCTGCTTACCTTTCAGGCAAGTTTTTAATTCGGAAAACCAAAGTATGCCATTTGTTCAGAAAATAATTAGCACCAATCTATAAGTCTAGGGCATAAAGTATTTCCCTTTTGAAGATTTAAAAGTCTATATTTAAAGCCATTCCAAGAGGGCTGTTCCTGTAAGAGTTCACACCGGTACATAGTTCACAAACTTATTGGAGCAGGAAAAATAGTAAATAACTCTAAATGTCCAAAAAGAACATAGTTCTAAAATACACGTTTTTTAATCTCAGACATTCTAATGCTTCTGTCTTTAGCTTTTAGAAAAGAGAGACATAGTTCAGTGTTTAAATTATTGTTATAAAGTTTCTGTTTTCTGATTGTTTTTCCACTATATTTGTGCATACGAGTTATCCTGGGGTTGGATGTCTAATATGATAGTGTTTTAAGTAATTTAATACTTGTGAAAATTTTTCCTTGATTTTTTAAATTTCCACTTTTCAAAAAGAAATGCCTTTAATTGCTCTGCTCCTTCATTTCACAGTTGGATAGAGCAGCATTTTACTGCATAAATGAATAACTGACTTTTTTCTTTTACTGTTATATATGTTTTATTTCCGATTAAACTCATTTCAACTAAATCGCATCTTTAATCTATACTAATATCTGTACTATATTAATATCTGCCAATTATTAGTGCCTATAACATGCTGGGCCCTACTTGACAAGGGGATTGAACTCTGAGATATTTGAGATACTAAGTGACTTGCCTAAGCCAGCACAGGAGAACCAGGAATCAAACCCTGGGATGTCTTGCTTCAAATGCCCATCTTTCAGCCATTTTACACACACTGTTTCAACTATACCATGGATGCTGTTTAAGCTTGTAGATCTTGAGGCATGAATTAAAACATATAATATAAAGCCAGTAATACCCAGTGGAATTTTTTGGCTTTTTTTTTTTTTTTTGGTAATACAATCAAGATTCATCCATTTACTTTTTAAATCATTTATAAACAGAGAGAAGGAAAAGTTTAGAGACACTCTTAAATGGTGAACATGTTGTCTTTTTTATATCAGCATACTTTGTTCTGTTTTCTTCCTGCTCAAGTACTTCTAACGTAGACATTTTCAAGCCTTATGTTATAAGCTACTGATTTGCGATCACGGATTTTAGAAATTATAGGCAAGACAGTAAAAAACTAGAACTGTGAAGATCAAGTCCAGTGCTCCCAGATAGGAAGAAGTGGTAGAAAAGTTCAAATCACTTGAAAGACAATGTTGTGCCCAAGTTGTCACAATCTTGATAAAATAGAAATTTAAACAATATATAATTAAATATTATAAAAATCAATGGTTGAATAAAATATCCCTCGGTATAAGGGTACAGGGGCCACTTTTATTTTCCTGCTCTCCTTTTTTAAACTTAATTTTATTAGAATACTAGCCGGTGTAAAATTTTTGTTACTTTCATTAAACTTCCCTGAAATGGCTAAAATTGTTCATGGTGATATGATAGTTAATCTTTCATGATACAGAATCAGGGACACTTGTTTGTACAGACTTCAGAAGTCCCGAAGATTATCCGTGTAATAAGAGAAAAATACACAAAGTCTACTTCTGCCTTTAAAAGTTATCAGAAGTTCTTCTAAATGCATTAGTTTAGAAAGTATCTATCAACATATAAAAGATTATAAAAATATCTGAGTATTTGTAGCCAGGTCCCCATTTGTAATATGTGCAATTCCTAATTTGTGAATTCATCCTTTGAAACTTTTTAGAGGGCAGCATGCATTTCTTTCTTACACTTTCTCATAAAAACAGAATTATGTTTTAAATAATTAACGCAATAATGTTTTAAATAGTGGTTACCAGGTTAGTTTATTTTTTAAAAGTCTCCTAACTCCACTGTACGACTTAATTACTGATAGTAAAAGTGTTTGGGGCTGTGAAAGATTTTATTTTGTAATTAAAAATTACCAAATATATGAGCCAGGCACATGTCACACACTTGTGGTCCCAGCTGCTAAGGAGGCTGAGGCAGGAGGCTCGCCTGAGCCCAGGAGTTTGAGGCCAGCCTGAGCAACACAGTAAGACCTTGTCTGTATTAAAATAAATAAATATTAACATTTAACAAACATTTGAAAGAATGAAATACTCTTAAAATATCTGTCATAATTATTTAATACACAAATATGAAGACATTTTATATATTTTGTGTTAACATATTTTGGGTTTTCTGCTAACTTTTATTGCTAAGAATATTTTGGGTACCAAAATTTTAAATATAAACTTAAAATTTTCAGCTGCTGGATGCCTACTATTTTCCTATAGAATACTTGGAATTATCTTTATCTGTGTTTGTATTTTGTTAGCTCACTTTAATACTATGGAACTTTGCCTTTTAATATTTCTTTACTATTTAGCCAATAATTTAAGTACCTACCACTGTACTTTGCATATATTTAGATGTTTGATATTTATGAACTCAAGGATTTTAAAGTTAAAATTCACTTCTGCATAACTCCTTATTTATTCAACATATCAATTAAATTTTATGGAGTACGAGATAAGCATTTTGACATTTTCTGTATGCCTACCTAAACACAGTTGAAGAGTATGGTTTTATATTTTAAGCTACTATTGTGTGCATGCAGATGAGTGCTTGTATCATATGCCTATACAGTCTTTATCAAATATGTATATATATTTGTTCATGATCCTTTTTTTTTTTTTTTACTTTTTCAGAATTTAGGTTGTTTATGTTCTTTGTTAGTGTAAGATTTCTTAATTATTTTTCAAGGTTACATGTAGCATTAGATTATTCAAAAGATTACAAATATATAAAAAGGAGGGGGATAGATAACAAGATAATATTATGATTAGAAAGTCTAATTAAAGCAATAGAACCTTATTCATTGCTGCTTGTCCTGCCATAGAATTTTCGTGATTTATTTAAAAGATTGAGTAAATGTTGATTTAGACTGGGAAGTTTAAACCTGTTACCATCTGATTGTATTTAAGAGATCTCATAAGTACTTAATTTTAGATATTTTTCTGTTATTATAAAAATGTAACATTTTAAATCTGGGTATAATAGATGGACTAGTAGTTTTTCTTCACCTTCTAATATGCATTCTAGTTTAATAAATTTTATTTCTATAGCTTAAAATATTTTTATTCTCACCATATAAGTAAGTTTAATCCTAAGAAACCATGCATGCTACAAATTATCATTTTTCTTAAGCAGTTTATGAATGGAGTATCAGTTTACACTAAGCATTGAATAAGTTAAATATCTAATGCTGATTCCAGGGGTCTAGGAGCCCTTATGATTGATCAGCAGGATTATTTGCATTTACCCAAATTTTATAACTCGATGTGATATGCATAAATCAGAAACTAGTTAATATCTTTTAATATTGCTATCCTTTCTATTATAACAAACTGAGATTTCAATATCAAGCCACATTTTTTATTACCATAGTAACTCAGGTTTGGATTCACTTATTTTATTAACTTAGAGATTCTATCAAGAACACAGATGGTCAGATAATTTTAAAAAATCAAACAGATGGATTATCTCTTGGGACACTCTAAGCCAGACCATTTCCTTCAACAACTAAACAGTTTTTCTTAACATGACACATATAGGAATTGTGTTCAAGTTTAAAGTACACAAACTATTAAGAGATATAACAGAAATTTTTAGAACAGTCTCCAAAGTGTTGATAGAGAAAAGTTAAGGTGTAGGTCTATTTGTTACAGTTTTTAGGTAATGTATGCAGAATCTGTAAATATTGCTAACTTGAGTGGCTTTTTAAGTGATTCTATTAGATGGCTTAGGAGGGAGTAAAATTGTTTCCAAGAAATTATTTTTTGCTCTTTACAACTGATGCTCAACCGTAGAAAATGATGAGAAATGAAGGACTGTTTACTTGCTATATCTTTAAATAGTCCATTTTTTATTTCAGGGAAAATACAGATTAAATGAGTGTCCAGTTCTCTAACACTATATCGTAGTTCTGTGGTTTGATGGCAGGAACAGAGTGAAATACTTACCAAACATTATTGTCAAGAGGGCAATCGGCATCACAAACAATCCAACCAGCAAATCAGCCACTGCTAGGGACATTAGAAAGTAATTGGTAGCATATTGCAGCTTTTTCTCCAGTGAAACAGCCAGAATAACAAGGATGTTTCCACCTATTGTGGGTATTATCACCATGAGTATCAGAAGAGCTGCCCAGTGCAGTTTATTTCCCTCTTCCTCAACAATCTGTTTCATTTCCTCTGGTACTGATTCTGTCTGTAATCCAGAACGGTTAGAAGAAATTAAGTGATCAAATGTCCTCTGCAAAATGTGCTCAGGAACTGTGCTTTGTTCAGACATTCTATAAGAGAGAGCCATTCGCTGTTTTTCTGTAGTTCGATCCAATTCTGGACAGTGGTCATCAGCATGGTCAGTAGCTAAGCCGGTCATTTTCTTTTATAAGGCTTTGTACCTATGCCAAACACTCAAAGCCAAAGTTGACTCCTTCCTTTAAAAAAAAAAAAAAAAAGATCCCAGTTCTCTAAAATGAGAGTAGACACACATCTGTCCATGTTTGTAGGTAAGACCTCCAGGTATTTAGTATTTTCTAGAGGTTTAGATTTCAGAAGACTCAGTGAAAGAAACCGATAGCTGTGGAAAAAAATAAGCTATTTATTAGTTTCTGTCTCTCTCTCTTTTTTTTTATTTAGCTGTAGTTTTAGAGTCATGTTTGAACTTGAATGCCAGAGAGTTCTCCCAGATACAAAATAAGTAGATTGCATTATTTTATTTCTAAAAATCAATAAAAACACTTGAATTTAGTAGCCCCTCCCTTCTCAATAGATCTGTTGTACATTTGTGACAATGCAGCCAAATCCCCAAAAATATTGTGTTCCAGATGTTCCTCAATTAATGAATCAGAAGAAACATTAACTTTTTCAGTTAATGTTTCAGATAGGTGTTTCCCTCCCCTTGAATGTCTTTTTACCTTTACATACAGAAAAATAGAAAAGTCAAAGTATTAAATAGTTCAGCATAGACCTTTCAATTACACACTAGCCACCCACCTAGAAACACTACAAGCCTAACTAAGGTCCAGATAACTTACCAGCTAGAAATTCTTGTATGTACTTCGTTTTGTCTGATCAGGTTTGTCTTAGTACTGATATAAATTCCATTTTTATAAAGCATTTTGGAATTTCTTTGGTTTGAGAGAAGAAAAAGTAGATATTAGTAGGATCCAAATGGTTGTTTTTAGTAATTTCATCTCTCATAGCATGTTTGTGCAACTAATACTCTCTAAAGTTAATCACTAAATTTACCAAATTTGAACCATTTCTTTTTTTAACTAGTAATTTTTTTTCCTTAACCTTCCCAGTTCCCTTGGGAAGGAAGGGAAGCTAAGAGGAAGATTAAACCATTTGTTCATAAAATTACAAATCTGATATTAAAAATCTCCCCTTTAGCATTAGTAAATTTTTCATTTTGGTTTTTAAAACACTGAATAGAAATGAAACATTATGGTAGTAGAGTTCTTGAAGATTAAAAAAATACCTTTAGATTAATTCTGTATGTTTGTGTTAAATACTTACCTTTCATTTGCTTGTTACTTTCCCGAGCGTGTCTTCTTATCTGTTCAGTAGACCTGCTTGCTGCTGTGATTCAAATCCTCCTCCCATTGACTTATTCTGAGCCTCTAGCACTGGCGCTTGAAAGCAGTGAAACAAATGTGTTGTATAGCTGTAAGCATGCCAAGGAGGTTATTTCCTCTTTAATACATTCATTTTTAGAAAGTAGCAGCATTCATTGTAATTCATAAATTACCGTTAAGTGTGTTGAACCAGTTCATGACCCTTATTCAAGTTATATTCTTAAGAGTTCTCTTTGATATTGGGGGGGCACTGTAATAAACTCTGTCGTTTTAGCGTAAAATAGTTTTGTTTGGGATTAAGCCTGGACTATTTTTCCCATTTGAAAAAGAATAAGATATAATATAGAGATTCTAGAGCTTTCATTCTATTAATACAAAGATTCTGCACTGTTAGTCATATAGTGGTTTCCACAGTTCTGATTTCTAGTAGCGAAACAAGATTCTCATCCAGCTTTTATGCCTTTGCTGTGGAACACCATTAATTTTCTCTGGTTGCAACCTTATATAGAAGAGCATGGAAAAGTCTGAATTCTTCATGTATACATAGGTTTTAGCAGAAACTTTTTCACTGCTTATTTGTAAACAGATGGCCTCTGGGTTTAGGGGTTGGTTCACTGACAGCTATTTCTTTCACAGATTTTACATTGGGGAAAGTATATTATATGCAGTGAAAATATATTTTTGCCTTATTTCAGAAAATTGGTATATAAATCTTAACAATTATGCTATTTATGTATTTTCTAAATTGTAAGACTAGCTTAGTATTAGAACTTAAGCATTCTCAAGGTTACCTTTTTAAAAGACCACTATAGATAACTCATATTTTAAAATTATTAATATTATTGATCCGTGCCCCTTTTTTGTTTCAAATTTATATTCCTTATCTTGTGTTGAAAGTTATTAGAAAATATTTAGTTCATTTCAGCTCTGTTGAGCACTTCAGGTTTTATTTGGTATTTGCTGCTTTTTTTAAACTTAAAATTCAATATTTTAGAAAAAATTGCTAAGAATTCTAGATGAAAATAAATGAAATAATACTCAAGAGTAATCAGCTATATTTTAATGTGCCAGAATTTCTATTCAGGAATATGAAAATATTTTAAAATACTGCTTTGTTGTGAATCACAGTTTGATATCTGTGCTTATGCAGGTAGAGGTCTGCAAAACAAATCATGTCAGATTGAAAATAGCAGCACCATTATAGCCAATGAAAAGACTTATATGAAAGAAGCCTTTATTGGTTTGTGTTTATAGATAAAAATTTAAAAATATTCTTCAAGTATGTTACAGAAATACCAAACATTATTATTACAATGCTTTGCCAGTATAACTCTTTCACTTACATTCACTCATTTTTTTTTTCCCTCAACATATAAGAATAATTAAGATTGGTACTTGGGTTATTTTTATTTTTGCATTTTCAGATTGGTTTAATGACTAAGGAACATAATAACTAATTAGAACAACTACGTATTTGACAATCTCAAGTTATTGGAAACATAGTTGAGAATCAGAAAGAAAGCAAAATAATGATAAATAAATAATTATATAAAAGGTTAAGTGAGTCTGTGAGTTGGCAAATAACTAAAACTGTGCTCTAAAAATCCTGTGCACTTTGAGTAGAAGGTAGCATGTAAATACCCACTTCAATTCTTTTTATTCTCCATACACACACACAACCTTGGCCTCTCCCCTTCTTTAATGAAAGTAGCATTTGCACACGGCAATAAATCTAAATAGTATAAAAGAATGATCAGTGATAAATTCACTTGAGACAGTTTTAACAAACGTGTTTCCCTGCCTAATCTAGATTAGAGTAACAAAAGGTGAACAAGCACTTTGACGATAGCAAACAGGGTCAACTGAGAAAAAATCAAGAATTTAAAAGTATAAATATACAGGTCTATGCAGAGTGTAAAGGCTTGTAGCCCTTAAGTAACTCAGCCCTCCACAGCTTTATGTGGTATAATAATTGATAACATAATGATGACTTCTGTGTATTTAAGAAACGGCTAAATCATCTTTGTCCAACTATATTTTGGATGCCAGGAAATATGAAATATATTATTTCTATCCAAAATGATAAGAAATATAAAAGTATGATTCTTAATGGTAGAGTAAGATTTCAAATATCTAGAAACTTCATTTGTGTAGAATATTTCACTTCCCAAAAACTTCAGATAAATTAGCTCTTACTAAAGTAGCTTAAAGGTCAGATTCAGCCTCTAATCTGACTATAACCAAAAAACCTATTCGGTGCATTTTTTTTCTAAGATACTGAGTTTTCTCCCTGATGCCTTTTAAATTTATTGAACAGATTCTATCTTTGACCTGAAAGGGGAGTCTAATGTCTCTTACAGGTCTAGGAAGACAACAAAAATAGCCAAGGACTTTTTTTTTTTTTTTTTTTTTTTTACTTCTCCATATAATATCTATCAAAGACTAACCATTAAGGAATTTTTAGCATAATGGGGATTGTATCCATTACATATTCACTTATTTGTGAAGTATTTACTAAGTGCCATATGCTTATGGAGATACAGTGATGAATGAGATAAACATTTTCTGCCCTCATGTAATTTATAATTTTGTGGGGGATGCAAACAAGTATATTGATAACTGTAATAGAGACATGATAGAGCTAATATTAGCTAACTTTAGCAGGACCCACAGTGCAGCTCACATACTTCTTAGCCACCTTTTTATTCATCTTTCTTATTCATCGCTTTGACCAGATCAGTGAAAGAGCTAAAACTGTAAGAATAGCTCTTCCAAACTTAATCTGGTCTCCTTAGACTCCTTCACTCACTGTTCCGAATAACTTTAACTTTTTATTTGAATGAAAGACAAATCTGATACAAGCTCCATCACCTTTCACTGCTCCTCAAAATGTCTTTCTTTTCATCCATCCTATTATTCCTTGGGATTTGATTATCATTCTTTTCCACAACTGACTTCCACTTAGGTTATTGATCCTAACTCTTTAATATGTATAGATATAATCTCCTTTGCAATCTTGCTGAGTAAGGTACTTCCTTTTTCTCACACAGAATTCAGCTCTAACGTCTTTCTGGCAGAATGCTCAAGTTTCCAGATAATGAAAAAGAAGACCTTTCTTATACCATAAGTCTCTTTCCTTCATTACCAAACTTTTTAAAAGGATTACCTGTCTTTTTCTTTCTTACCACCCATAGTCTATAACCCTTATAATCAGATTTTTGTTCCCAACATTCTACTACAACAATGCTTGGAAAGTCACTAATTAATACCAGTTGTTGATTTTATGCAATATTCAGTAGTATTAACTAAGCATTTTCCTTAAACTGATCCTCTCTTGGCTTCAAATGTATCCCATCAGCTTCTTTGTCCTTCTTGTAGAATCTTTCCTGACTCTTATTATACTCCCTTAATATGTAGATTCCCCCATCCCCAGCTGTCCTCAGTTGACTTCATCTTCCTCATTTTTCCCCTCCATTTACTCTTATTATAGTTTCCATCAACTTGAAAAAAAACTCCAGAAACTCTGTTTCTAGCCTAATGGCTACTATGACTCTGGTCATGAAAGAAGACAAGCCACATACCTAAGACAAACTTGCTTAATTTTTCTGAGCTTTAATTTGTTTGTGCAAAAAAGATGATGATGTAACCTGCTCTGCCTATTTCACAGCAGCGTTTGACCCAGTAAATCATTTCCTCTTCCTCTTCCCTCACTAGCTGTTCCTCCTTAGTTTCCTTTGCTTGTTCTGTTTCGTCTTCTCAACCTCTTAATATTGGGGCTCCACTGGGACGCATTTTTGGATCTCTTTTTCCCTCAGTGTGCACTTGGTGATCTCATTCACTTTTGTGGCTTTAAATACTGTCTATATATTGAAACTCCTAAATTTGTCTCTTTAGCCCAGACATTTCCTTCAAACTTCAGACTCCTATGTCTGGTTACCTAATCAGTATTTCTTAGATGTCAATGAAACATCTCAAACTCAAATTGTACAAAACTGAACTTTGCTCTTTTTTTTTAATTGCAGGTCTGCTCTTCTTATAGTTTCTTTATCTCAGTTAATGGCAGTTATGTCCTTCGTGTCTCTTTCTCTCATACCCTATCACCCCGTGTTTTTTCCATTAGGAAATTCTGTTGATTCTACCTTCAAAAGATACACCAATATAAAACTCTCCACCCCATCCCCCCGCCCCACCATTACTACCACCTTACCAAGTCATCATCATAGCTAGAGTGGATTTCTGTGGAAGCCCCCTAACTGGTCTTCCTTCTTCTACCTCAAACTCTTGGGCTCAAGTGATCCTCTTGCCTCACCCTCCCAAAGTGCTAGGATTACAGGCATGAGCCACCACACCTAGCCCAAAATTGACCCTTTTTAAACAAGTCAAATCACATCATTCCTTTGCTCAAAATCCTCTGATGGTTCTTCATTTCACTTATGGTAAAAAACCAAAGTTCTTGTAACAGCCTATAAAACCCTGCGTGATCTGACCCTTCATTACTTTTCTGACCCTGTCTTCACTTGCTCTTCCCCTTCTTCACTGCACTCAAACCATTGGCTGCCTGGTTGCTCGTCAGACATGCCAGGCATTGTTCCACTGCAGGACCTTTGTATGAGCTATTTTGTGTAAATAGCATACTCCTTCTCCAGATGGCTGCCTGGCTTGCTTCCTCACTGCCTTCCTGTCTGGTTAAATACCACCTTCTCATTGAAGCTTACCTTGACCACCCTAATTAATACTGCAATATGCCCTCTCCTCGTGGCTCTTCCAGTATCCCTTGCCTTGATCTGCTCTTTTTTCTTCTCCTTAGTACTTTCACCTTTTTACTTGATCACTTACTATCTTATCATTTTTATTGTTTATTGTCTGTTTCCTGCTAAAATGTAGTCTTCATGGTTTTTGTTCACTAATGTCTTGGAGTTTATCGTGCTTAGAATTTGTTGAGTATCTTATCTTTCATCAAAATTTGGGAAGTTTTTCACCATTATTTTTTCAAATGTTCTTTCCGCTTCTTTCTCTCTCTCTTCTCTCCCTCTTCTCTCCCTCTGAGAATCCTATTACACATATGTTGGTATGCTTGATGGTATCCCACAGGCCTCTTAGGCTCTGTTCATTTTTCTCCGTTCTTTTCTCTTTCTCTTCCTCAGACTGAATAATCTCAATTGACCTATCTTCGGTTCACTGATTCTTCTGCCTGTTCAAGTTTGCTGTTGAACCCCTTGTAGTTAATTTTTCATTTCAGTTACTATCCTTTAAGTTTCAGAATTTCTGTTTTCTTTTTATAATTTCTACCTCTTTATTGATAATTCTCTATTTGGAGAGACATTGTTCTCCTGTTTCCTTTAGTTATTTGCTTGTGGTTTCCTTTAACTCTTTGAGTATATTTAAGATAGTTGATTTAAGTCCAATGCCTAGGCTTCCTCAGGAATGATTTCTATTAATTTATTTTGTTTCCTGTAATGAGCTGTACTTATTTCTTTGCATGCCTCGTAATTTTTTGTTGAAAACTGGACATTTTGAGTATTGTAATATGGCAACTCAGGAAATCGGATTTTCTCCCCTTCCAGGGGTTTGTTATTGCTACCTGTTGTGAATTGTTTGATTAGGGACTTTTATAAAGTATTTTTATAAAGTCTGTACTCTTTGTCATGTGTGGCCACTGAAGCCTGTGTTCTGTTAGCTTGGATGTCAGCTGGTGTTTTGACAGAGTTTCCTTAAATACCGGGTGCCAAGAAAAGAAAAAAAACGAAGAAGAAAACCCTCTCCCAGCCTTTGCAGATTAGCTCTGTTGGAGCATTCCTTCAAACTGAGCCGGGTCTTAACTATGCCTTCGCCTTTACCTCCTGATTGTGCAGAGCCTGAGGTGAAAGTTTAGGGTTTCCCAGGCCTTTCCTGAGCATGCATCCAACCTCGGCCACGTGTTTGGTCTTCCCAGTTTTACTGGTATACACAAGAGCTTTTAAAAGCCGTTATTATCCCACATATTTCCTTTCTCAACCTCTTCTTTCCCAGGCCTTTCAGTCTGCTTATTGCTTGCCCTATTATGCCTTGTCCTAGGGGGCTGTGGCCACTACTTTTGCCTTTAAAATATTTTCAGCAAATGCTGTCTGGAAAGTGCTCCAGACCTGGGAACGCTCTAAGATGGGTGAGACAAAGGCAAGCCATTGTGCTAGATGTTGAAACAAGCACATTTCTGCGAGAATAAGGTCTGTGTTGCTTCCTCAGGCATTAGCAACTATACCAAGAGTACAGGCTGCTGTTTTCACTGTCGTGGCCAGTCTGAGGAGTAGGGGAACAACTGAAAACACCACATTGCTCTCTTACCACAATACAGCAGCTTCTTGATTAAGCTCTCCCCTGGTTGTTGTAAGTTTTTGATTGGATTCCAGTGTAAAAGTTGATCCAGACAATTTTTGCCAGGTTGTTATTCCCAGAGGGCTGCTCATACTATATCTGCTTTTGTCAAGAATGAAAGAATAAGATTTTTTTAAAAAAATAAGTGAAACTCTCTAGGACAACCTGATGTCATGAAATGGTGGTGTCCTTTAATCAAAAGAATTCTTACACTATGTAGTTAATGATCACAAAGAACCTAAATATCTTTTGGTGTAGATGTACCCAACTCTGCAAGCCTCTGGTAATCACTGTAAACAGCTATTAGAAATGGACTCATATTATCAGAATACTTGCTTAAATGTCAGAAGTAAACTAAACTTTCTGAGAATCTTTTTTTTTTTTTTTTTTTTTTTGATACAGTTTCTCACTCTGTTGCCCAGGCTCGAGTTTGGTGTTATCAGCCTAGCTCACAGCAACCTCAAACTCCTGGGCTCAAGCAATTCTCCTGCCTTAGTCTCCCAAGTAGCTGGGATTACAGGTGTGTGCCACCCACCACGCCTGGCTAATTTCTCTATTTTTAGTAGAGACAGGGTCTCGCCCTTGCTCAGGCTGGTCTCTAACTCCTGAGCTCCAGTGATCCTCCCACCTCAGCCTCCCAGAGTGCTAGGATTATAGATGTGAGCCACCGCCCACCTCGCCTGGCCTGTATTCATTATTATAAAATCATGAAAATACCAATAAAGTCCTTAATAAACTGCAAGTAGTTGATAGTAGCTTGTTCATACTATTATACAAGACTTTTCTTACTTTGCTCATTAGAAATGGAAAGAGTTTACTAATAATACTATAATTTTTTGAATATTACAGATTTCTCTAGGTCCAAATATACAATCCAAGATTTTTTAGGAACTATGTTTATTATGGTGACATAGCAGTTTCTTTGTATAAAGCTTATGAATCTACTTTCTTCTCACGTCTTCAAGATTCCCACCTCCCCCGTTTTAGCAGGAATTACTGAAAGGAATTACTCTTTTAAGAAATGTATCAAAAGCTTGCCTGAAACTATATTAATTTGTAGTTTTCTGAAGTCCAGAAAGATAAAAAAGAAATGTTAAAGGTAGGCCTAAATTTGTGAGGTTTATGGCACGATCTGTGTAGCTTCGTTTTTTGCCTTTTTTTTCTCCTTGTGGTACATTATAGGTAGTACATATTCAGTAAATATTAAACTGATAAAGTTAAAAAGCTACAAATAGCAATAGCTTTAGGATGGGGAGTTACATGGGGAAAAAAATATATTTGGACAAGAAAATTGTTTTCCTTCTGAGATTTTTTCCTGAAAATGAATATTTTATTCATCTATTTTGTATTGTGATAAATATAAAACTTTAAAAAGTATATTTCCTCCCGTTTTTGAATCTATAATGGTATTCATTTTTTATTATTATAAGCTTTATAAACTAGCCAAAGGATAAAATAAAGGCATGCAAGAAAAGTTGCTGAAATTCCCACATGTAGCTCCATTGTTGAAAACACATGCAGCTGGCAAATTTATAATTGTCTGAGTAAATATACTTTTAAACTCAACATATCAAAACACGTGGAAAAGCTAAGTTATAGGTAACACATTCTATACTAATAAAATGGTTTACAAATCTTCATTTCCTCCTCTTCTCCACCCCCCTCAAATAAAATTTACTGTTTTTCCTGTGAGTTGACCATTTCTAGACATTTTTCTAAATATGTTTATGGAGACATAGAAATGAGTTTTTATTGCTGATCAGGAATTAGTCATTTAAATAGTTTGTAATAAATGATTCAAAGGTATTATTACAAACTAGAGGAATTATTTTATGACATTATCTAGGAGACAAATGTTTGTGTAGAAAAGCTAAGATTTAGGGAGTGTCAAAATTATAGAAAATAACTGAAAGACTAATGGACTGTTATTAAATGTATTTAATACTGTTATTTAATAATGTTGTTAAATGTATTTAATGTATTTTCTTTTATCTGTAGATTCTCTCTCTGTCTCTTGCCTTGCCCTCAAGCTTTTTTTCTTTCTATTTTCCTCCTTGCAGTTTACTTGTTGAAGAAACCAGCTCATTATTCCTGTTTAGTTTCCCGCAGTATGGATTTTGCTGATAGTATCTCTGTGTATAGTTTAAGTTGTTTGGTCATCTGTATTTCCTGTTAATTGATAGTTGGATCTAGAAGCTTGATCACATTCAGGGTATTTTTGAGGGACAGGGCTGGCAGTACATATAAGGTCTAATTATTTCTTGTTTCATGATGTTAGCAGTCATTGGTAATCATGCTGAGATCCATTAATTTATTACAAGTTGCAAAATGGTGATATAATTTTATCATTCCTTTATTTATTAACTGTTACTTTAAAAAAAATTATATATACATACATCATACATCTGTGTGTGTATATAGAGATTAACGTGCAGAAGTTTTGCTTTCGGTGAATGTTTGCATTCCAGTCATTGCTTAGAAAGTTTTTTTTGTCCTTTTAGAGCTGCCTGCTGAAACCTTGAAGTAAACATATAAGAATATTATGGTTTTATTGTACTCTTGAAAAGATTAAATGTCTAAGCTAAGTTACTGAAGAATTTTTCATTCCTTGTGTTAACACTTGTTTTTTCTAAAGAATGTATCAGAGTTGGAACTGTTACTGGACTGAGAACCTGACGGGTTTTTTTTGTATGCTTTTGAATTTGTAGCCCTCACAACCTATCTCTGTCTTTATTGCAATCAACTAGGTAAAGCTCTGCATTAGGCTCCCAGTATTTATGTTCCCAGGCAAAATTTTTTCTAAAGCTCCTGAAATTGTTAATGCCCTTTGGAAAATAAAACCTAACTCTAAGTTCTGTCTCCTTTCAGATTTTTCTGTTAAAGAAAAGAACTTGAGTTTTGTGATTGGTTTAAGAATAGTGTATACAATCTTTTATTTATTCTAAATATAATACTTTTTTAACAAGTGGAGATCATAATATAAATAAAGTTTTACAATTTTAGGATAAGCTCTTTCCTATGAGTCAGTTTTCCCTGGAATATCCTGCCCTTGCTGCAGCCAAGGGGCAGGTTGCTAAGTATTCTGTCTGCCATTAGCTCCCTAAAAAGTTGATGAGGAAACCTAGAGATCAAAACCCTAAATATAACCACTTTTCTGGGTTTAATATCCAACTTGTTTTATATTGTTTTGAATGAACCTTTGGTCATGAGTTACCCTAACTTTTTTTAAAAATAAGAGCCCAGAACTGGGCATGGTGGCTCACATGTGTAATCCCAGCACTTTGGGAAGCTGAGGCAGGAGGATCACATGAGGCCAGGAGTTCAAGATCAGCCTGGGCAACATAGCGAGACCCTGTCTATACAAAAAATTTAAAAATTAGCTGGACATGATGGTGTGCACCTGTAGTCCCAGCTACTTGAGAGGCTGAAGTGAGGATGGCTTGAGCCCAGGAGTTTGAGGCTGCAGTGAGCTATGACCATGCCACTGCACTCCAGCCCAGGCAACAGAATGAGACCCTATCTCTAAAATAATAATAATAAGAGCCCAAACTACAACATATTAGTAGCCAAATTTCTGGTTCTGATCCCAAGCCAATTTCTGATTACACTAGGTATCAGTGATGATAGTATAGTATTCTACTCTACCACACCACCAACTCTCGCCAGTGTGCATAAGGAGGAGCAGGTATTGCTTTAAAGATAAGGCAGTTAAGACTTAGATTTAGTGATTATCTCCCTGCTAATAAATGGCTGCACTAGATTTGGAATCCAGGTCTTTTTTATTCTAAACCAATGTTCTATTTAGCACAGCAAACTGAAGAGATGGAAGAAAGACAGATCATTTAAGGAATGATTGTATTATTTCCAGTGAGAGGTGATCAGGGCCCTTATTTCTGGAAACAAATAAGATTTAAGGGTTTTACTTGACTTGGTGGTTGATTAGACATAGGGAGAGAGGGAAGAGAATGATTAAAGATGTGGGTTTCCTAGGCGTGTTGATGAATGGTCATGTTGGGAGGACAGGCAGTTTAGGGATACAGTGCCCTCCTTTATTCCTTTCCGTATGGGATTTTTTATGTTAACTGAGGTGTTTGTGGTGTATCTGGTTAAAGACATCCAGTAGGCACGTAGAAATTCAGGTTGCTGCTCAGTTTATTTGGAACTGTTTTTAAGGAGTACAGGAGAGTTAAACAGGGATGGGTATGCTCTTAATTCCTGTGTATTGTGTTAATCCTCTGACTTACCTAATGAGAATTATAAACTGATAATTCTACCAAAGGACTATCCTGAAGTTTTGTAGCCTCAAAAATTCCCTTCAAATATTCAGCTAGCATGTTGGATTCCATAGTCACAAAGGTGGTTTTCCCAGGGTGCAATTTGTCCATTGCATTTGGGGCTTGCTGGCCCTGTTGATTTCTCCAAATGGGAGAAACTTCACTGCAGAATTTGTGGTATTAGGGGACCACTTTCATGCAGTCCCCTGAGGGGGCAGAAATTCCCTTTGTGATGGACGGCCAGGCTTGGAACAGTGTTTCTGCCTATGTGCATACATTGCTGTATTTTTCCTCCTTTAGTGAAGATAGATTAGAGGGGGGAAAAAAGATATCATATTCTTGAAAGTATCTTGATTTATTAATATGATTTAATGTTGAAGTTGCACAACATATTCAATAAAGAAACAGTAGTTAAAAGCCAGTGCGTTGAAAGAAAAGAATTCATATGTGCGGTTTATGGTTGGATGATACAGTAGTGACTTGTGCTCATGCCCTTGCACAGTTCCTCCTCGGCGGAAGGTTTATACAAATAGTCGTAGGCAAGATGACTGTTAGCTACAAGCCAAGAAATTTTATTGAAACAACAAATCAGAACTTAGTTACCTTATTTCAATGTGCGTTTCATTTTTTAAAGCAGAAAATTACAAATTCTTTTTATTAAAACTGAATTATATACTTGATTAAAGTAATGTTTTTACTTGTTGCTGCTTATAATATTGTACCTCAGGATGAGCCACAAGTGTAGCAATACTTAAGAGCAATGAGATTGTTTGTTTTTTCATTTTCTTTACATGATAACTATATAAATTAGCTTTTAAAACCTCAGAGGATATATTCCCTCATTTTACATTTAAAGATTAGACTCCCAAAATTGTGTGTGTGTGTGCATTTTGAGAGAGGAGACTGATCCAAAAAAAAAGATTTAGAACCACTGAATCGAAACATTGGCAGATAGTTACATACTAAGTACTGAAAGAGCCTAAACCAAGACCCAGGCTTTGCAATTTTTCAAGCTATTTCACATCCATTGTCTCGTTATTCTTCAGAACAACTAGCCTGCTAGGGCAGATACACCCATAAGGCATACCTGTGCTGAACCAAGCTCTTATGTGGTTGGGATTTAACATTCTAGAATTAGGAAGCAGACTAAACAGATTATAGTATGAGTGGAGGCAGGAAATAGAAAAGGGTAGAACCTGGGAAGGATAGTGAGTAACACACTGACTGGTATGGAGTTTGGAATTGGTATAGTAAAGGGAAGGTTGAAAAGAAGGTTGGGCACCGTCATTAGAAAGCTTGATACCTGCCATGCTCCTAAGTAGTTATTGTACCAGTAGTCCTGATTTTTTATTCCTGATGTTATCTTCCATTATTCCTCTACAGAAAATCAATATGGTTTATCTACTAACATTTCCTGAAGCTTGCTTCTCACATTCCAGTGTCCATTCCTTTGCCCACAACATTTATCCTTTTCCTGTCAGAATAGTGCCCATCCTCCAAGTCCCAGTACAGACCTCACCTGTGAGGCCTTCCCTAGCCCTCTGTGTGGTCTTCCTACTCCAAACATCAGAACACCTAAATAAAATTAAAAGACATTTAATTAACCTTATGAAGTAATACTCATAAGTATGTTCATTCTCCCTGGTTTTGATTATCTAGCTGAATTATAAATTTAAGGGGGAGGAGGAGCAGGAAAGGGCTCGGTATATTTTCCAGTGCTATTAGGCCTTGAACCTAGTAGAAAATACTTACTGGTGAAGTCTCTAAATATAAATTTAGTTTTGCTCTGTTTGTCCTTACTAAGTAATAAAAATTATTTTATCTATAGTACCTAGCTAGCACTGTGCTGATAATTTATGAGTGGTACAAAATACAAAAGATTTGAATGATGGGGAGGTTTACTTTTAGTTAAAAAATATATATATATTTTTATATATATGGTTTTATTGGTAATTAGGTGACAAAATACTTGAGTTTGTCAGAGGATTTGGATATCAAGTTGTGGAAAGAGCTTTTAAGTTCTTAGCCTGATAGGAATGAAAATAAAAGTTAAATGATGGTGTCAACTACAGGTTGTAGAATAACTTTCCAACAACCTCTTTGGTGTAATATCACTTTAAATTTCATTTTTATCTCACAGGAATGTTAGTCATTGAAGAAAAGTTGTCCTGTAATAATGGGCATTGGTTTAGATCTGTGATAATTGAACCATATGGTTTAAACCATAGAATCGTACAGTTGGAACAGACCTTACAGAACTAGTCCCATTCCTTCTTTTTTCAGATGAGGAAAGGAACCGTGGAATGTTTGGTTAATTGAATTTTGTCGAAATTGGCCCAGCTAGTTAGAGACAAAACAGGAGCTAGAACATGGGTTTTAGACTTCATGGTTTCCTCTTATATAACTTATTGTTATTTTTCTCAGTATGGATTAACTGAAAGCATATATGTTATTACTGTATTTTTAGTTATTTGCTCATTTTTTATATTATTCCTGAAAAATAGTCAAGAAAATCTATCTCTAGCTGGGCATGGTGGCTCACACCTATAATCCTAGCACTTTGGGTGACTGAGGTGGAAGAATCACTTCGGCCAGGAGTTGGAGACCAGGCTGAGCAAGATAGCGAGGCCCCATCTCTACAAAAAATAAAGAAATTAGCTGGACGTGGTGGTGCATGCCTGTAGTCCCAGCTACTCGGGAGGCTGAGGCAGGAGGATCGCTTGAGCCCAGGAGTTTGAGGTTGCTGTGAGCTATGATGACTCCACTGCACACTACCCAGGGTGACAGAGCAAGACTCTGTCTCAAAAAAAATAAAAAGGGAAGACATCTGTTGTACAGAACAAGCAAGATCCCGTCTCAAAAAAAAAAAAAAACGTTTATCTCAAATTACAGAGAAAAAAATCTAAGTGGATTGCCTAATGTCATGTAACTAACAAATTAGCAAAGCTAGAACTAGCACCCAGATCTTCCATTTTCTAGTACATTCCTTTTTTTCTGACACCATACTACTTTTCTGCATTGTTGCCATGAGTATTATCTCTAAATTATTTCATACAAGAAAGTTTAATCAAACTGAGAACATTTTCAAGAAAAAATGATAGACTTTTTTCGTAGGGGGAAATAATCCAGCCTTCTCTTATAGCAAAATTTCATTTTAATAGATAATTGTTTTCATAAACTTGGCTCTATTCCATTTGAAATTTGAATTTACCATGCACTGGAGTTTGAGGGTAGAGGACAATTCCAATATAGAATTACGGATTTGAATTGGTTTGGGTAATAACTACTTTCACTCATAACAGGATGGTCTTTTTAAAAAAAAACCTTTTATTGAAGTTTAACATACATCCAAAAATGTGCACAAAATCATTAGCCTACAGCTTGATGAATTTTCACAACTACATACACCTATGTAACTAATACCCAATTCAAGATCATAACATTACCATTAACAGCCTTCCAGAAGGTCTCCTTACACTCTTCTGGTTACTGCCCCAGTCCAGTTGCTCCTCAAGGATAGCCACTATACCATGATAGTCCTTTAAACAATGAGGTCACATACTTCATTAGTCAAGTTTGTCCTGTTTTTTCTTTGCTGCAAATATGGAGAGGATGAAAAAGAACAACTTCTTATCAATGCAAAAATAATTGATAAAGGCAAAAAAAAAATTTCCTCATTATCAAGACTTATTTGCTGGTTTAGTTAAGTAATACTGGGGGATTTAAGTCTTTCATGCAGCTTTAGAAACACCCAGGAGAAACTTTAAATGATTTTTGTCTTCTGGAACAAAATGCAGAGTGACCAGGAACTAGGAAGATGGATGCAGAGCAGTGTGCTGTCCCCCATGTGGCTGTTGTATGCCATGGAGGAGGCACGAGGCAATGACTGGAATTTAGGGATGTGGTTGAGGAGTCACTAACAGGACCCTTTTTCTTTGCATACATTTTCTGAATATTGAAGGTAGATTTTTTTTTCTATCATTATTAATAAGAATTCTGTGGGAGATTTTTAATTCTACAGTTTATGTGTTAAATACGCTATCGTTTCCCATTACTTTAAAAAAAGCTCGGTTAAAATTCTTCCATCTTGATTTAAAATATGTTCCCATAACACTGTCTTATTTTTTGTTTCTTGTCAGGACCCCTGAACAGTGTCCAAGTGTTGTTTCTTTGTTGTCAGAGAGTTACAACCCTCATGTGCGCTATGGAGCTGCAATGGCCCTGGGGATCTGCTGTGCTGGTACAGGAAACAAGGTAAAACCTGAAGCCAGTGGGATCAGTTCTTTCTCAGCACCACAGTTTTCCCTCACAGAAGAGTTTATGTAACAGCTGTAAAAATACAAGTGTAGTGTGAGCTATAAGACTCACAAGGCTTCCCAGTATTCTCTCACTTTACTATGCCGGATTGCCCAAAGCTGCTTAAGAACAAACCATCACATTACATGGATAGCTGTAACTGAAGCAATACTGTTGAATTTCTTCTAGAAATCATTGATTCCTTTTAAAAATAAAATATTAATAGGTTTTTCTTTAAAGAAACTAGTCATTATACATGGTTATTTTACATGTTTGATTTATATAATTAATATAGAAATTAAGGTTCTTATCTGAAGCCACCAAAATCTGTTCATTTGGTAACATTTCTATTTGAAGCAAAAACCACTTATGTGCTATTTGCCTGTTTTCTCATCTCTAATCTTGAGAGATAACCTGGTATTTGTTAAGCCCTCAAAAGTTACAAAATAAAGAGCTGAGTTAGGCAAGGTTATGATCTGAAAACAATTCATTTTGAGATTCATAAATGTGCTATTGCTTAAATAACAAATATTCTTGATTCATAGCAATGACATAATCATCATGCTTTGCCTCTTATGCACAAGCCTTGGCCACCTCCTAGAGGCACGCCTTTCTTTTAACAAAGTGTGTGTGTGTGTGTGTGTGTGTGTGTGTGTGTGTGTGTAAGAGAAAGAAAGAACATGGTTATGCTTCCAGTGTCTTTACATCAGAGAGAAAGGAGTCACTTTTTTCTCATCTTTTGTCCAAACTCACAACAAAACATAGTTGTAAGTTTATGGATTGATTCCAGGAATCTAAATTTTACTTTGCTTAACTTTTTCTCTAATAAAAGGTATTGGTATTGGATACAAATAACGTTTTCCAGTCACATAAAACATTATTGAAGCTGGGAATAAAAATAGGTATTTTCACTACATGTGGCAAGAACTGGTTAAAAATTTATAGAGAGATATCCTCTTCTAATATTTCATACTATTCTGTCTCCTTCCCTTCGTATTTTTCTTCATAGCACCTGACATACTTTATACCTATTTTGTTTATTGTCTGTCTCCCCTCTGCTGAAATATAAAGTCCCTGAAACAAAATGTTCACTACAAGAACCTAAAATCAAACCTGGCACATAGTAGGTTTTCAGTAAATATTTACTGTATGAATAATGGATGGTAAGGATACCATGGACATGGTCTCTATCCTCACAGTTTTGTTTTTTAAATGTTTATAACTTCTTTTGAGAGAGAATTGCTTACATGAGAATATATCTTCAGTTTTACTAGAGATGTCATTGGGTATATAAGATGCAATTTATAGAAATTGACCTTTTTTTTAATCAAGGACACATCTATTCTGTAAACAAAGGAAGAATATAGTTGGATGTTTCACTAAGTATTTGCCCCGTCAGGTCTTTAGTTGACGTTTATATCAGGCCTCACAAATTAAATGTAAATTAGACTTTTTTCCCTTTCCAGATTATTCTACACTTAATATAATATCTAGGAGCAAATGTTCTTTGAAACATAGCATCCGACAAGTTAATTCAATGAGAAAATTTTATTACTCATGTTAAACAAGTCTGCTTTATTTCTAGACAATTTGTGTGATCTAGATATCAGTACCTATCTAACTAAGGTTTGGTGCTTTGGTTTTTCTATTTCTTAAAAACCCAAAACATCTGTTTATTTCTAAAATATACCTTTGAGGTTGTATTATTATGCATACCTCAGAGGCCAGGTTATTGTCTTTTAACTTGTAAGTTGGAAATTTGGTTATATTTTCATCATGACTTCATAAAGAATATTGACAATATATGCTTGAAAAATATACTCCTCTGCACAACGTCATTACGTTTTTCAGTAAAGTGGAGAAAGAATACACATATCTGGTATGTGTATTATCTGTTAATAGCTATTATATATTTTAAAAATATATAAGTAAGTTTAAATGCGGAGGAGTCTAAAGTCATTTTCCAAAAAAGGATTCAGTTTGTTCTTCTTTTTCTTGGTCTTGGAATGACGGGAATACTTGAGAAATGACATACTGAATTAAGAAATGTTTGATCATTGTAAACCCATTTCTCTCTTCTTCCCGGATTTATACCTACCTAAGGATCTTGTAATAAAGATCCTTATTGTGTTATAAAGTGGCGCTTCCCAAACATCCTGCAGGGTGTTAATAGAAGTTGTGTGGGGTAAAAGAGTTCTCGGTCAAATACAACTGACAAATGCTGTTAAAGTTTGAGTGCTTTCTTTATCATAAGACGTCCTAGAGCATTTGTTATGATATGCACATTCCTAGAGCCTTTGATACAATATATACATTTGAATCTGCAAGAGGTGGTGATACATAGTATGCAGGAAGTCCTAGACTTATTTAACAAGAGTTATTTTTTCATAAAACTGATATTCTGATAAATATGATATTAGGGAAATACTAATAAACATTTTGGAAAGCCCCATCGCATGTCATCTTGGGAAATGCAACCATGAAATTAATTCTAGTCTATTTGATTTAATATGTTTTGCCATTCTGCTAGCAAGTAGAATCTTTCGTTTTGGGAGTTTTGTTTCTTTTTTTTGTTTGGATTTAATTTTTAACATTGGGTCTTGTAAAATCATCTAAGAAATTATCTTACCTACCCAATATTTGAAGAAGTTGAATATATAATATAGATTTTGGAGTCAGACTGGCCTGGGTTTGCTACTTACTTGACTTTGAACAAGTGATTTAACCTTTCTCTCAGTTTCTTTGTTTATAAAGATTGTTTTGTGTTAGTTGCTATTGGGTTTTTTGTTTGTTTGTTTGATGATTAAGAGGATTGTATGGGATAACATAAAAAATACCTAGTACTATGTCTGAAAAATAATAGATGCTTATCAAGTGTTAATTCCATTTAATGGAATGCCATTTGGATTGAGGTTCCAAACCTTCCTTTTCACTTACCTTCAGTTATATTGAAATTTAAATAAGCTCTACCCAGCTCTGAACTATTGTGTTGAATTAGTTGTAAATTAACTTATTACTACACTGTTGGTTGAAAATATTGACTTAGAGTGACACTGACTATAGTCATGGGTCATTTAACAACAGGGACACATTCTGAGAAATGCATCATTAGGCAGTTTCATGGTTGCCCAAACATCATAGAATGTAGTTACACAAACCTAGATGGTATAGCCTACTACACACCTAGGCTATGTGATACAGCCTTATTGCTCCTAGGCTACAAACCTGTACAGCATATTACTGTAATGAATACTGTAGGCAACTGTAACACAGTGGTAAGTATTTGTGTAGCTAAGCACAGAAAAGGTACAGTAAAAAGAAAGTATAAAAGATTAAAAATTGGTACACCTGTATAGGGCATTTACCACGAATGGAGCTTGCAGGACTGGAAGTTGGTCTGGGTGAGTCAGTGAGTAAGTAGTGAGTGAATGTGAAGGCCTAGGATGTTGCTGTATGCATTATAAACAAGGTACACCTAGGCTGCACTGAATTTATTTTAAAAATTTTTCTTTCTTCAGTAGTAAACTGTTACCGTGCTATAACTTTTTTATCTTACAAATTTTTTAAGTTTTTAGGCTTTTTTTTGAGATAGTCTTGCTCTGTTGCCCAGGCTAGAGTGCAGTGGCATCATCATAGCTCGCTGTAACCTCAAACTCCTGAACTCAAGTGATCCTCCTGCTTCGGCCTCCCAGAGTGCTAGGATTACAGGCGTGAGCCACTGTGCCCAGCCTAATTTTTTGAACTTTCTGTCTCTTTTGTAATAACGCTTAGCTTAAAACACAAACCCATTGTACCCCTGTACACAAATATTTTTTTCCTTGTATTCTTATTATATAAGATTTTTTCTATTTTCTTTCTTTCTTTTTATTTTTTAAAGTTTTTTGTTAAAAACTAAGACACAAACACATTAGCCTAGGCCTACACAGGGTCAGGATCATCAAGACATTACTAAGCATTTTTAGAGGACAGGTAGGTGACAGCAAAAAGGATTTTTAAAAAATTTAAAGATGGCTCACGCCTGTAATCCTAGCACTCTGGGAGGCTGAGGCAGGTGGATCGCTCAAATTCAGGAGTTCAAGACCAGCCTGAGCAAGAGACCCCCATCTCTACTAAAAATAGAAAAATTAGCGGGGTGTGGTGGCGCATGCCTGTAGTCCCAGCTACTTGGGAGGCTGAGGCAGGAGGATCGCTTGAGCCCAGGAGTGTGAGGTTGCCGTGAGCTAGGCTGACACCATGGCACTCTAGCCAGGGCAACAGAGCCAGACTCTGTCTCAAAAAAAAAAAAAAAAAAAAAAAAAAATTTAAAGAATGACGACATTATTAGGTGATAGGAATTTTCCAGCTCCATTATAACCTTATGGGACCACCTTCATATATGCGGTCTGTTGTCAACCAAAACGTCATTATGAGGCACATGATTGTAATTTGAAAATCCAGCCATATCAACCTTATTTAAAGTTTTTTTTTTAATTCTTTCAGGAAGCTATTAATTTGCTAGAACCCATGACAAATGACCCTGTGAACTATGTGAGGCAAGGGGCACTCATCGCTTCAGCTCTCATCATGATCCAGCAGACTGAAATCACTTGTCCAAAGGTGAGCAAACAGAAATTCTCTGGAATGGAGCCAGTTTGGGCTTTTCTTTAGTAACGTATCTTCTTTGAGGACATTTTTACTTCAAATATGGTGAACACTGAAGTCACAGGAAGTAAAGCATTTTGGGGGTTGAGAGAATGGGAAAACTTTAAATATATATATAATGCTCTTTCAATGTATTTTTTTAACAGACTATGATCACTTTTTAAATTTAAGTATGTAGCCATGCTTAAACTCTTGGGATGATAAAATCATAAAATCAAATGTTTTTTGCCTTCCATAGACCTTTTAAAATTTAATTAGGAGTTCCTCTGATATAGGATGCAAACTCAGGCAGCCCATGGTTTTTTTAATCTATCCTTCTAAGGTAATAAAAAGTCCTGCAGTCAGTTTATATCATACGTACAATCTCAGTTTAGAAATGAGTATGTCCACATTCTCTGTTGGAATGTCTTCACCCTCTTGGGCAGGGTTTCAGATGATTCTAGGATGTTTTTTCTTCCCACTTGACCTACATTTGCTCCACAGAAACACTCCTGCATATTTTGCCCTTCTCGTGGGTCGGAATATGTAGGCTGTCAGTTCTAGTACCTCAGCTGATAGCTGATGCTTCTCATGTGTCAGATACCAGAGCACAGTGACCCCTGATCATATTGAATGCTCCAGGGGTCCCTCTGAAGCCCCTTTCTCTAGGCTTGGAGCAAAGGGGGAAAGACTCACACCCAAACTTTCCCAAAGAGATCCTCTTCACATATCCTTCACAATCCATATCTACCCCGTGGATGACTTTGTAACAGATTTTGAGACAGCTATTTTAAAATTTCCTCATGACAGTCTCTCAGGCCTCGTGTGGTTAATGTTTGATATCTAACATATCTTGACACTTCACCCGAAACTTCTCATTCTGTTGAGAAACAGAAACTGCATATATCTTATTTACATGTAGTAAAATTAACATGGTTTATATATTAATAAACATCTATAGCTTATGCAATAATTTCAGTTGTTTTTTGAGACGGAGTCTTGCTCTGTCACCTGGGCTAGAGTGCTGCAGCATCAGCCTAGCTCACAGCAACCTCAAACTCCTGGGCTCAAGCAATCCTCCTGCCTCAGCCTCCCGAGTAGCTGGGATTACAGGCGCACACCACCACACCCGGCCAATTTTTCTATTTTTAGTAGAGACGGGATCTCGCTCTTGCTCTTGCTCAGGCTGGTCTTGAACTCCTGACGTCAAGCAATCATCCTCCCACCTTGGTCTCCCAGAGTGCCAGGATTACTGGCATGAGCCGTTGCACCCAGCCCAGATCTTTTTATTCTTGGCTTAAAGTTAGGGCGTTTAGCATCCTTCTATTAATTCTGCTCACATATGGGAAGTAGTCAAAGAATTGACAACCGAAAACTATTGACGTTCGGTCTTCTGCTTCATCGAGCAGATGTGAAACACCAGCCTCATTTTCAGGAAAGTAGATTTAGGAGGGTGGAAAAAAGAAAAATTTTCATAACTCAAGTAATTGATTATTCATTCTAATTTTATAGAGCTTTATTTAATAAATTTCAGTTTATAAACAGTTGCTATCATTTTTGTTTCATTTATCCAGTGCTTCTCTATCTCTCTCCCTTTTCTCTCTGTGTCTCAAAATCATTTCTAAGACTTCCAGAAATTGTATATTACAAAGATAGAATCTGACTTCTCATCCTGTTTTTATATTACTTAATAAATGGCATTTTCTAGAATATAAACGTCTTTCCAAACACAGACCACATTTCTTTTTTTCTTTCTTTTTAAGTATAACAGCTATCATATAAGTAGCTTTAATATCTTTTATTTCTGCTTTTGACCTTCAACTGAGCTTTTGGAGGTTATCCAACTGAGTAATGTCATTAAAGAAGTAAGTTTAGGCTATGGAATGTACCTCCTCTAATAGTAATATATAGATATTTATTCACTTTGACCTCACATGTTGTTTTCACGTGACTTGCACTATCAACAAGACAAATGTTTTACCATCTTCCCATCCTGTGCTGTAGGATTTTATTGATTTTACAATCATAGCCTCTGTAACAATGGCAGAGTCCTTTGGGGGTAGGTTGGGTAGTTTAAAAAAGCATTCAACTTTAATAAGTTTTATATTTAGAAAAAGTGAAAAAATGCAGCAGTTTAAATAGTAATTTTTAATCATTCCAAGAAATATTGTTGAACTAAATCTTAGTAAACACATGGGCAAACTGCCATCTTCAGTTTGTGTCAGAATTTTGGATTCTGAATAATTCTTGATTAAGTATATTAAAATGAAGTTATAGCTAGTAACCACTGCCATTTATATAAACTGGTGAGCAAATGTCAGTGTGTGTACACCACTGACTACAAAAACAAAACTATATATGACAATGTAAAACTCAAAAATTCTTTCAGGAAACACTACCCCTTAAAGCAAAGTTGTTACTCAGCTTATAAATTCTTAAAAGTATAAGTGTATTTCATTATCTTCTGTTATTAAGCAAATGATAAAGAACTTTGTGGACTACAGTTTATATCATAATCTTTCCTTAATCTTATAATTGTCAACAAAACAACATTAATATTCTTGGGATGGCATACAACATTTTTCCTCAAAAAAAAGCTCTTAAAAAAAACTGAAGAGGAATAAATTCTTAAGGATACAGAGTCCTAGTTGGAAGGTTGCAAACAGTCAATGAAATGAAGTGTAAACAGCTTGAAAGCAAAGATCACATGTTAATTTCATCAAGAATTATAACCCTTCCTCAAAGGAATCTAAAAGAAAAGTTTCTCAGATATTTTGTGAGATTCACAAAGGAAATTTCCAAAGGAGATGTTCTTACGTAATCATTAATATATGTTACATCCCTGACACTTAGCTCTACCCATGGTGCTCTTAGTTGAAGTAACTCCAGTACATCTTTGCTTTGCATCTGTCAGTTTCTCGCTAGCTCACACTCACGTAGACCCAGGAACATGCACACACCCAACTTAGAAAGCCCTTAGATCAGAGGTTCATATTTAACTAGAATAACGTTCTTCTGTAGGTCCTTGGAGCTGTTTTCTTGCACGAACCCAACTCTCTTTATGAAACATCTACTTTTTGTTTCTCTTGTTAAATGAAGTTTAACAGTATGTGGACATGTATATATTAAATATCATATATAAAATCACATCAGAATATTACAATTTAAGAGTAGAATCTGGTTCTCCTCCTTGCCAATATCATCTGGCCTACGGCCTGGTACAGGGAAGCTTCTCCCTCCATTGAGAAGTACCCTGTTTGGAAGCAGGATCATATTTAGCCAAGCTTGGTAAGCTGCTGCAATTCTTAAATAAATCACGGTTTGGGTAGATTAGGCTTTTGTGGGCCATCATGATAGCCTAGACATATTTCTGTAGCAAAATATGTGAACTTTTATAGGATGAATTTATAAGCATGAAATTTTATAAGATGATATTTTATAGCATGACACATTTATAAGTAGTAGTCTATATTATCATACTGTTGCCTTAAAATGGGGGCTTGAACTCTTATGGTGTCAGTGGTAATAACAAAGAAAAAGGCTACAAGGAATTACCATTAACAAAATAATACCAGTAAAATTGAGAAGGGAGCTGAAAACATAATTTGGGATCCTGATAATGGGGAAATCACAATAGCATCAGCAAGAATATTTTGAAGGAAAAGTACAGACACTTTTCATTTAGGTATGTTGAGTTTGAGATGACAGCAAGTCAGTGGGAAATTAGATGGTGGGAACATAGGAAAAAAGTCAACTGTAAAGAAAGATTGGGAACTGGCCATAAAGAAGTTACGTAAAGGCCGGGCGCGGTGGCTCACGCCTGTAATCCTAGCACTCTGGGAGGCCGAGGCGGGCGGATCGTCCTGAGCTCAGGAGTTCGAGACCAGCCTGAGCAAGAGCAAGACCCCGTCTCTACCAGAAATAGAAAGAAATTAATTGGACAGCTAAAAATATATATAGAAAAAATTAGCCGGGCATGGTGGCGCATGCCTGTAGTCCCAGCTACTCGGGAGGCTGAGACAGTAGGATTGCTCGAGCCCAGGAATTTGAGGTTGCTGTGAGCTAGGCTGATGCCACGGCACTCACTCCAGGCAAGAGAGTAAGACTCTGTCTCAAAAAAAAAAAAAAAAAAAAAGAAGTTGTGTAAATTCATAGCCCTTTATCTACAATTACAAAATCCAAAAAGCTCTGAAAACTCAAAAGAGGTTTGTTTGTTTTTAAGGTCTCATTTGGCTACAGAACTTGACCCAATTATGAACTTATTTATCACCATTATGCCAGTGTAAATATTCATATATTGTACTGCTTCAGAAATAGTAATTTGTTTGATCATGGGATGTTGCCTCACACTCTAGTGGAGTATTGCATAATATATATGCATCATATTAGCTTTCTAAATTCTGAATTCCAAAATACATCTGGTCTCAAGGATTTCACAAAAGGAAAAAGACATACAGTTGAAGTCATAACCACAGATGTAATGTCAACAAGAAAAGGAAAGAAACTTCCAACACCATTCCTTGATGTGCAGCTACAGTTCTATAACCGGGAAGATAGAAAAGCTAGAAAGGAAGAGACATACCCAGTGATAAGTACCAACAGAAATGACTCCAAGGAACTTTATTTCTTTTCCCCTGACATCTAAGAAAGGGCTTTTTTCCAACAGCATAAGGTATAGAGTTAAGAACATGATGAATATTAAAATTGCATGATTTTAGAGAAGGTAGATTTTGGATACTCATATATAATAGATCACAGAGTTGCCTAAAATTTTAATTGTCTGTTTTGTGAGATTTTCGTAATATAAAATGGCAAGTTAATATGATTTTGTCCTACAAATGCTACTTTTTGGGTTTTGTGGGGTGGGATACTATTCATAACAATGAAATCAAGTTAGAAAATCATGATCCTCACCCTGATTGCCATTCATTGTGATGTAAGCATGCCGATTGTTTAACCTGTCTTACTGCAGTCTTCACATCTGTAAAATAGAGGGAGTAGACCAAATGATCTAAAGTTGCCTTCCAAATTTAATATAATGTCCTAATCTACTAAAATAATCCTTTGCCAAGAATGATAATAATGAAAATTAAGCTACTGATACATAAGAAATAAAATGTGAGGAAATTTTTTAAATGATAAAAAATATATTTTTAAAGTATTCTACTTAATATTAATTGGAAGCCAATGTTATATGTTTGCATTGATTTTTTTTTAGTCCATCTTTCATTTTTACTGAATGCTTTCCTATTGTTTTGAGTGCAGTTTTATATTTAAATTCTTCCCTATAATGTACGTTCAGTGCTTTGTTCAGTGTTTCTTTTTATAAGTTCATGAAATATTTCATAAACCTTTAGCACAAAAAATTTCCATCCTAAATAAGGTAATGTGAGTGTTCATCTAAAATAAGTTCAGAATCAAAGGAATTTGACCTGGTGAACCAGAGTAAAAGCATCAAACCTTAGGATTTTTTAAACTAGAAGGAAATTTAGTGATGATCTAATCATGCTGGGTTTTTATAATTAAAGCAAGTAAGGCCTAGAGAAGCGAGTGGCTTACAAGTGGTCATGCGGTAGGCAGTGGCCAAGTTAGGTCATTATTTCCCCACTATATTCTTCTGATGCCTATGAATAAAAAATGAGAGCCATATTTAAGGAATATTATTTTGTTAGCAGAAATATTGCTTAGTTGCAGAGATAATAGGAAGGACTGGTAGCATTCGGCCTCCATATATTAAGACAGCAATACTTAACTGAACCACGAGAAGTCTTCTACACATTACATTACTTATATGTGGCCTCATAGAATCCTTACAACAACCACGTAAGGTAGGTGCTGTAATCCCTGTAGAGACGAAGAAACAGAAACTCAGAAAAGCTTGTAACTTACCCAGACAGCTTATAAGAGCAGAGATATTCGTAAGCCAGGTTGTCTGATTCTATATTACTCTGCCACTGTATCACACAGTGGCCTCCCAGACCAAGACAAATGAAGAGGGGAAAAGATTCTGAAGAATATATAATGCAGATGAAGTCATTTTATTAGGAAACTCAAATTTGGTATTTTCTGCTTTTGGCAGATTTGGGGAGCTCCATGATCATGTGCTTCTTGAACAAGCAGACTTCTTCCTGGGTGCCCACCATTTGAAAAGCACTGTTGGGAAAACAGAGAAGTGTAAGACATAGAAGCAGCATAAAATAGTTTCCTTATTGTCACCCAAACAGATTTAAAAGAATCTCTCCCTTTATTTATAAAGAATATATTTTATAAATATTATTTTCTAATTATAAAAGTAATATGTACAAATTTCAGAAAATTCAGAAAAGGATAAAGAAGCAAACAGAAATTACCAGTAATCCTACCCTAAGTGAGTCAGCACGTTTTCCATTTTGTTGTTACTTTTGATAGAATATTGATTCTGACAAGTCCTCAGAAAATTAATGTGTATGCATAATGAAATCTTTACTGTATATGTGAATATACTTAATCCAAAATACCTCACACAGGTTGGGTGAAGGGTAGTTTACTTAAAGGTGGAACTGAAGGATTACTTTTAGGAAAACTGCAAGGTTGATAGTAAGCAGAGTAGCCGTAATTCAAAGTGCAGTGAAAGCCTTAGCGTTCACTTGGACTGTTTAAGCTTATTGACTGACAATGTTACGGTATGAAATTGCATTCAACATTCCCTTGACCTTGAATCATCCATGTGGAATGAGGATTGAAAACAGAGCTGGTGCTCCCACACCAGAAAAGTCTTAACACCCATGATTTCAACCACAGAACCTTCCTGCCTACAAGTCTGGTCCATATCCCTCTCTTTTTGAACATTATGAAATTCAGAACTAAGTCGCATTACCATTTGAGCAATCTGTCCCTGCTCTAAAATGGCACCACAAATGAATAGAATTAGACTATAATTCTTTTTCTTGCTCCTTCAGGTGAATCAGTTCAGACAGCTGTATTCCAAAGTCATCAATGATAAACACGATGATGTCATGGCCAAGTTTGGCGCTATTCTGGCCCAGGGCATACTGGATGCAGGTAAATATTTTTAAGTCTTCCAGATTTATTTATTTATTAAAACTAAATCTAATGAAATAACTATCTGCTCTGATTATATGACAGTGTAAATTGAGTCTGAGGCAAACTGTTCCTGGAGAAAATTTGGAGCCTGCAATTCATAGTGATAATTTTTAACAGAGTCATTTAGAGTGCAGACTGTTAGAGTTTGAATCCTAGTCCCTTTACAGTGCTAGCTATATAACCTTGAGAAGGTACTTTCCCTTTCTGTTTTTGTTTTCTTATCTTGTAAAGTCTACCTCGTAGTGGTGGGAGGGTTAAAAATACATGTAAAGCAATTAGAACAGTGCCTGTCATTTAGTAAAGTGCTCAACGAGTGTTGGCTGATTTTTTTTTCCTTAATTTTCTTAGTATATATAAGTTTTAAACAAGTTAACATTGAAAAATTTTGAGGAAAACATATTTTAAACAAATTCTAGTAGCCAAATCACTCTAAAATAAGACTCATGGAATATTTACCTAATAAATGTATGGGATACTGTGCTATCTGGCTCCAGAATTCACCACTATACCATGTTCTGTTTCAAAAGATAGAGTGGTGTTCCTTAGCCTTGGGGTTCATTAGACATATTCCTTAACTTTATTACTGGTGACATCTCCATAAAGTAAAAGGAAAAGAGCATATACCTACTTCAGTGTTCAAGAACATTAATTGCTCTTTCTCTTATTATACTCTGTCCGTGTGGAGTATAATCTCTGTTTTTTGTTTGTTTGTTTTTCCTTTTTTTGCTAATTTGAAAAGTGAGGAATAACATCTCAAGGTTTTTAGGTTTTTGTAACAGTCCTGTTATTAGGGGAGCATTTAAAAAATATTTATTAGCCATCTCTATTTCTTCTAATAAAAACATCCTGTTAGCCATGTTTGTTGCAGTCATTCTTTCCTCCTCAGTCAACTAGGAATGTGCATGTATTGGTACTGAATGAGATTAGGAAAAGAAACTGCAGTTATTTAATACCTGTCTTAAATTTTCAGTGTTAATCTTTTTGGGTTTTCTACATGCTAAGAATGTTTTAATTGTCTCACAGTTTTTAAAGTCCTTTTTATTTATTTATGTACTAATTCTGTTCTTTCTTCTAAATTATTTAATTTTGCTCTTTATTTGCTTTTTCTTAGAACTTTGCTCTTTTCTAAATTTTTGAGGCAAATGTTCTTCTATTTTAATCTGTATAATAGGGTTAGTTTTGGTTTTTTGGGTTTTTTTTAAATTTTCTAAGAAGTTGAGAGTTTTCTGCTTGAACTTTTAGTGTTGAGGTACAGTTTATTTTCTCTTTCTTTTTAATTAAAAAACATTTCCTTACAGCTATATATAGATAAGGAAAATACTCTGTGGATATTTTGGATAAAGTAAGCCATTTCTATTCTAGATGGTATTGATTCCCTCCCATGTACAAACAATACAGACATTGACATCCCATAGTTTCTCCCTCCTCATTCTTTACTACCTTCCAATATTTTTATATTATGTTTATATTTGCATGGTTTGTGATATTTACATTGCCTTCAGAAATCATAATTCTCACAGTTGAATGCTCTTAGTTTCATATTTAAATGGATTCAGTGCTCACCATCATTTCTTTTACTGTGGCTTTTTCATTATTAGGTTATCTATACTAAGTCTAGACATTTAATTGGCTGGGTTTTATCAATAATTAAGTTTTTTTAATTAATTTTTTTAATTTTTAGATTTACAGAAAAAATTGGGCAAAAAGTACAGTGTTCCCATATGTCCCTTATCCCCTTCCAGTTTCCCCTATTATTAGTGTCTTGTATTAGTGTGGTATATTCACTACAATTGATGAGCCAATATTGATACATTGTTATTAACTGAAGTCCCTAGTTTACATTAGGATTCATTCTCTGTGTTGTACATTCTCTGGGTTTTGACAAATCTTTAATGACATGTTTCCACCATGCAGTATCATACAGAATAGTTTTGCTGCCCCAAACATTCTCTGTGTTCCACCTATTCACTCCTCCTTACCCTCCCTGTAAGCCCCTAGTAACCACTGATCTTTTTACTGTCTACATAATTTTATATTATTTATTTTATTAAGGTATAGTTGACAAATAGAAATTATATATACTTACAGTATACAAGGTGTTTTGATGTATATACACATTGTAAAATGGTTAAGTCAAGCTAATTTACGCATACATCACCTCACATACTTATCATTTTTTGTGAGAATATTTAAGATCTACTCTCTTAGCAGTTCTCAAGTATACTGTACATTATTATTAACTATAGTCACCATACTGTACAACAGATCTCCTGAACTTACACAGCCTAACTGAACCGTGATCCCCTCTCAGTAAAGTTAGTGGTAGTAGAGAAAAATCTGGAGAGGGCAACTTCAAAAGAAGGAATGAAGTTGAAATTTATGAGAACTCACTCAGTGATTTGGACTCTTCTGGCAGAAAAGCTGAAGATTAAGAAGATTTATTATTAAAGTCTGTTAAACTATAAACACTATCAATAGGATAAACTCTCCCTGGTTTATTAAATTTCAGAATGTTAGAACAAAAGACTAGTTTCTAAGTCTGAAGAAGATAAGTTTCATTGGAATAAAAGAAAATTCAACTTCAAAACTTAGATCTAATAGCACATTCTCTAGGCAGCCTTTCCTTCTCTCCTACCCTGCCCAGCCTCACCTTAGGTTAGGTACCTTGCTTAGCTGTATGTTCCTACTAGCACCGAGGTTTACAGCTATCATGATACTTTATGTCTTATTTTAATTATCTAATAATCTGCCATCTTCACTAGACTAAAGTCTGCTTGGGATCTTTTCCAGTATTTTATTCATAATTCTCAATATATAGTAAGCATTCAGTGATTGTGGGGGTTAGAGTAGGGAAGAGTATAAGCAGACAATAAATGTACATAACTCCTGTGGGAAAAACAAAATTAAAGTATACCTGACCTTTTTTTTTTTTTTCCTTAGATAAAAATCTTAAATGGAGTGTCTTTAGTGGAGTCTTAAGAAAATCTAGATTATTTGGTTGAACAGTAGAAACCCGATTCTTGCAAAAATTAAAATCCTGTTTGGTTTAATAAAGTCAAGTCAGTATTTACTTTTGACAACCAAGCAAAATGTGGTCACCAATAAAATATTCAGATCAAGAGAAGTGAAATGTGAGCAACTAGAATCCAACATTGTAATTCAAATTAGGATCCTGATTAGACACAGACAAGCTCCATTGTTATAGGCTGTATTATATAAACTAACAGATTTGCATTTCAAAGTTCTGTGATACAGCACTAACACCATTACTATGGACCAGAGGTTGCACACATCTGCCCTTGAGCCAAATCTGACAAAGATGTGTTTTATTTTACCTGCTAACAAAATTTGCAAGATTTTAGACAAAATCCAGATAGAGTCTACTTTTAAAAACACAATGATCTAGTGACCTTGGACCTACACCTCTAGTAACATGTTCCCATTAAATAAAACATGTACTTGCCAGTTTACTTCAGTTCCCCACTTCTCCCAGTCCACTTTTTCTCATTTGTTTACCTATCTCATTCCTAAAGACATTCGAGTTTGCAACCCCTAATAGCCTCCTAGAATCTCAACCTTACAAGGGCTCAGTAAAGATCCAGCTGTCTAACTCTGATAGCTCGGACCTTAGCTCTGGTTCACTGGCTTTCAAACTGTGCTTCTCTGTACTCTCTAGAGGAATAGTCTATGGGATGTGGCAAAAGGTCAGGTTCCAAGGCATAATACCCTCCCAACACTCCAAACTTCTGATTAGATAGAATCAGCTCTGATTTTGTTGTTTTACATGTTGTTGTTCCTCAAAAATTTTTCAATTGAATCAAGAATTGAAGGTTTAAAGTTTTCTTTTGTTAGTGCTAGTGCTCTAGTTCAAGTACTAAAGTTTATCCCTGTATGTTGCCAATGGAAAAAAAGACTCTTAGAAGTAAAGTGAGCCAGGCTTGGTGGCACACACCTGTAGTCCCAGCTATTCAGGAGGGTGAGGCAGGAAGATCACTTTAGGCCAAGAGTTCAAAATCACAACATAGCAAAACCCTATCTCCAAAAAATAAAAAAATAAGTAAAATGATTTGTCTCTGGTGATAAGGCTAGGTAATGTCAGAGCTGCCTCCTGCCAATTTAAGTGATTTAATAATTCATAGAGTAATGCTTCCTACTTTACTTGGATTTTTATGTAGTTGCACATAAATCTTCATAACTGATAATGAATATTTCTCATAATTCTAATAGTTTTTATGCTGCTTAACACCTAAAAGAGCAAGAGTCAGAACATATTCTTTACTGTTATTTATTTATTTAGGCAGAGTCTTGCTCTGTTGCCTAGGCTAGAGTGCAATGGCATCATCATAGCTCACTGCAATTTCAAATTCCTGGGCTTAAGTGATCCTCTTGCCTCAGCCTCCCAAGTAGCTGGGACTACACATGCGTACCACCATGCCCAGCTAATTTTTTTAATTTTTGTAGAGATGGAGTCTTGCTATGTTGCTGAGGTGGGCCTTGAACTCTTGGCCTCAGTCTTCCTGTCTCAGCCTCCCAAAGTGTTAGGATTATAGGCATGAGCTACCACTCCTGGCCTGTGACATATATTTTATAAATGTGTGAGTATATTATAAATATGTACTTTTCTGCATTCATACATATGATTAAAGCAGAAAGGGTAAAACTAAGTTAACAATATCTACCTCTTGCCTCTTTGCTGTTGCTTGCAAATATATGTACTATTCATAAATTATTAGCACATTAAAAGCTAATATATAATATAGATCAATATTTAATTTAGCATCACAGTTTTGATACCTTCAGGCTTAGTTTCTGAAAAATACCTGCCTCTAGATAAAGAAGGTCTAAATTTGCCCTGAGTCCAGTAAAAGTACAGCATTTCCAATTTTGGAGTGCCTAGATAACTCAGTGACTAATTCCAAAGACTCTATATTAGATTGTATGAACTGTGCTCTTAAAATAATCGTCAGATGTTTTCCTAGTGCAGTACTTAGAAATCTTTATTATTACCCCACTGGATTGTTGTTCATAGTTTCTCTTTTTCTACAGGTGGTCATAATGTCACAATCTCCTTGCAGTCCAGGACTGGGCACACTCATATGCCTTCAGTGGTTGGCGTCCTTGTCTTTACCCAGTTCTGGTTCTGGTTTCCTCTTTCACACTTCCTGTCATTGGCTTATACCCCTACCTGTGTCATTGGCCTTAACAAGGACTTAAAGGTATGTTTGTGAGACCTCAACTTTGTAGTACATCCTGTTCGCCATATCCTATTGATATATACCACCCACTTGCAAGCATTTCCATGAAATTTTAAAGATGACTTGGCATCTCATCAATAACATGTTTTCCCTTCAATTTGAGTCATCACCTTGTTAAGTGGAGTGTGTCAGTGGAAGTTTTAAAAATCATGTCTCCTTACTAGCTGTGTAATCTTGTAAATCAATTGAGAGGGAATGGTGAAAGAGAGGGCTAAATTCAAAGATGCGAAGAGGCTTTGTAGACCCCCCACTCTGATGAATTTTATTTAATACTAAAGGCTGTGGGAGCTGTTGAAGGGTTTCAAGTAGACAGATGACATGAGATGTGCATTTTAGAAAGATCGTTCTGGTATCAATGGAAAGCCATTAAAATGCTATTGCAGTAATCTGGGCAAGATAGAATGAGAACCTAAACTAAATCTTAATAATAAGGAATGAAGATTTGAGTCAGGGACGTGTTTCAGAGTTATGTGATACGAGAGTGATTGATGGAGGAAAGAATTGTTACTAAAGGGAAAAGCAAAATAGGAGGATGTTCCTTTGGTAGTGGCAGAGAACAAGACCTGCAGTGAGGAGCCAGGAAATCTGACAGAATGAAACTGGTCACTTAAGTCAAAAACTTAAGGTGCTGCATGCTTTGTCATCACATTTTTAATCATATTTTTTAATGGGGTTTGTGTTTAGGTCTTTCTCAGTCCTGTGACCTGATGATTCATCTTCTTGTTCTTTAAAGGTCAAAGGCTTTTTGACCTTAAAATAATTCTTACGTCTAGTCATCACTGTTCTATTAAATTTTCAGAGTGGAAAATTTTTAGGCTAAAAATTGGCTGATAAAAGATTGAATGTTTCATTGTATTGATTTTGCTGTATAGCTGTGTATAGCCAATTATCCTTTAAGTGTTTCAGTATTAAAACTGCTCACATTTGTAAATATTAAGCAGTTTTGTTTCTCACAATAAGGATTGTTTGGTTTCCCAATCCCTAACCTTTAACATTGTAACTAAACATCCTATAAAGGGGCTTTTATTCTCTGCCAAATAATTTTGTGATCTGTTTTCATTCTTTACTGTAAAAGCCGTATGGACCCACCTACACAGGAGGCTGAGGCGGGAGGATGGCTTGAGGCTAGGAATTCAAGACCAGCCTGAGAAACAACATAGCAAGATCCCATCTCTGAAAAAAAATGAAAAAAATTAGCTGGTTATGGTAGTGCGCATCTATACTCTCAGCCGCTCGGGAGGCTGAGGCTAGAGGATCCCTTGAGCCCAGGAGTTTGAGGTTGGAGTGAGCCGTGATTGTGCAACTGCACTCCAGCGTGGGTGACAGAGCGAGCACCTGTCTCTTAAAAAAAAAGAAAATGAGATGGAGAAGATAAGCTTCCTTGCCCTAGTAAATATGGTGCTTATTATCATTCTCCCATCAATGTAAATTGGGTAAATAGAGAAAAATTCAGACCAAAGAATTTTAGACCTGGTCACTAAGTAATGTGAAGCTGACTTTCCATTAGACTCATGTTAGACTCTTACAAGACATAATTAAATAATGTGGAAACAGATTTTTTTTTTTTTTTTTTTTTTTTTTTTAATGAAGACAGAGTCTTGCTCTGTTGCCTCAGCTAGAGTATGGTGGTGTCAGAGCTCACTGCATCCTACAACTCTTGGGCTCAAGCGATCCTCCTGCCTCAGCCTCCTGGGTAGCTGGGACTACAGGCCCATGCCACCAAATTAGCCATGCCTGGCTAATTTGTTCTATTTTTTGGTAGAGACAGAATCTCGCTCTTGCTCAGGCTGGTCTCAAACTCCTGACTTAAAGCAGTCCTCCCAGAGTCCTAGGATTACAGACGTGAGCCACTGCGCTTGGCCAGGAAACTATCGATATATACAGACTTATAAGTTAGTGTGGTGCAAGGAAGAGACATGGAAGTTTGGGACAGAAAATCAATCACACAGCTTTACAAAGGAGATAACAGTTGATCTGATGCTCACACCATGAGTAGGACTTAACCCATTGAAGCAGGGTAGGTTGTTGGTAAAGGTGAGATAAAGGGATGCCTGTTCAAAGGCACAGCTTTAGGAAAGCATAGGGAACTACAGGTAATTCTGTAAAGCACCTAAAAACTAATTCAATAAAAGAAGACAGATGCCTTTTGGAGAGTAGTGATAACATAGTTGAACATCTAGCCAGCATTGAAACTTCTGGTCTCTTTTTTGTATCTTACTTAACTCTTGATGTTATTTTAATGGAGAAGGAAAAACAAGTTCTTTTATTTCTTCAGATGCCAAAAGTTCAGTATAAATCAAACTGTAAACCATCCACATTTGCATATCCTGCCCCTCTGGAAGTACCAAAAGAAAAGGAAAAGGAAAAGGTATGTTCTTTGTTCCTTTAAGCAACATTTGTACTTACAAATAGGAGCTGAGTGTTTTACCTGTGCTTGTTTTTAAATATGTTTTATGTTTAAAAGTAACACTTCTTATGGTAAAAATCTAACATAACACAAGAATATGAAGTAAAAGCCCTTTTTCTGTCTTGGTCATCCAAGTCCTGTGTCACAGGAGTCACAACTGGTGAATCCCTCTGTAGGTTTTCTCTGCATATGTCAATACTGTTTATACCACACATAGAATTATTCTCTACATACTATTCTGCATCTTGTTTTCGCTTTAACATACCTTTAAAACTTTTAGTGTATATGGATCTCATTTTTTTCCCAAAGCTACCAAGCCATGCCTTTATGAATGTAGCATTATTTGTCATACTAGTTCTTTCTTTAGTTTCATTTAAGGTTATTTCCAATTTATCACTACTACAAATGAGGCTGGAATGAAAGTCTTTATACACATCCATTTGTGCACTTGTGCAAGTAAGTCTATAGGTTAGAATTTTGGATGTGGAGTTGCTTGATCAGAAGTAATACGCATTATTTATTTTCTTAGGTACTAACCAATTTACCTTTCAAAATGGATATAATCAATTTATGCTCCTACCAGTCATTGATATGTGTTAAATCAAAGAATAATCATTAGAGAGCTATACTTGCCAATGAAGTTTTACTCAGTAAAAGTATCCTTTCATGACACATTACGTATAGGAGAATAGTTCTTTCTGTCAGGATAATGTTTCGTATTATCCAGTTAATAATTTGGTGTAAATTTTGGGTATAAGTGGCAATAATTATATAATTGACCAAATTTGAGGATGGCTGCTGTGTTTCATACCCTCTTTTTAGTTCTAAAACAAAGACAGCTTTACACCAATATTGCCCAGCTCTTCAAACTCCCTGTTTCACCTTTGATTTCAGTGAGACTCATCAAGGAGGATAATTTCAGGCCAACCACTTACCCATTATCATTGTAAGGCACCTAGTCCAGTGCAGACATCTCTGTAATCAGGACTGGAGGAAATTATTGTGTTTCCCAGTGCTTTCCCTATAAAGCAAAAAAGGGTGTAGCACCCAAATCTTTATTTTAGAAGTACATGATAGCAAATTTATATACAGGCTAAGCTACAGATTAAAGAAGATTAGAGTTATATTAGACACAAGCCTCTAAGAACTAAAGATTCACCTGGACAATAGTAGTAAATTATGTCAATAAACGTCCTTGTTATTCTCATTTATTCTCTGATTATTTTGTTCTTTATAATACTTACTGCCAGGAAACAGAATAATATTATAGGACTGAGTTCTTGGGGCTTATATGTTTGTACATAGCTAAGGGATTACAACGATTTACCCTGTTCACTTCCTCTAGGTTTCTACTGCTGTGTTATCTATAACTGCCAAGGCTAAAAAGAAGGAAAAAGAAAAAGAAAAAAAGGAGGAGGAGAAAATGGAAGTGGTGGGTATAACGTGGTGGTCGGTCATATAGGTTGAAGTATCCATCTCTGTTATGGTCCAGATTCTTCCTTAGTCGAACATTAGTATACCTTGCTCATGGCTTCCTTCAAATAATTATCCTATTCCCAGCATATAGAATCATATAATTTTGCTTGAAAGGGACACTAGAAATTATATCCATTGGTAGGAAGAATAGAAGAAGCATATAAATCAGGAATAAGTTCCTGTAGGAAGTCACAACCAAAATAGGTTTTGAAGGGCAGAGTGGGATTTTTAGCAGACAGTGAGACGATGGTTGGAGAAAGAAAAATCCTTTCAAGCAAAGAGATTGTCATTCATTTAAATAGACTTTCTTTCACTTACGTCTGCTGGTTTTTCTACCATCTTATCCTTTAAAACCAAGTCAAATACCACTCTCATTCCCAAGCAGTGTTACATTTGTCCTCTGAATCTATTATCATTTTAGTTGTACTTCCGTTATTATCTGCCACTACATTTTGTACTTAATAGTTGCTCAGAAAACTTATCAAACATTATTCAGTGATGTGCAACAGAAGTGAACTTTTATTGAGCCTTTTTTCCCCCCTAGGATGAGGCAGAGAAAAAGGAAGAAAAAGAGAAGAAAAAAGAACCTGAGCCAAACTTCCAGTTGTTGGATAACCCAGCCCGAGTTATGCCTGCCCAGCTTAAGGTCCTAACCATGCCAGAGACCTGTAGATACCAGCCTTTCAAACCAGTAAGTTACCAGTGGCTCTTAGCTCTGTATACCATGGGATAGTAATCTGAAGAACAATAGAATATTGACAGAGAAAGATAAATCTCCAAAGCACTGGAACAATGTCTCTAGTATTAAGAATCTCTTAGCAAAAGAAAGAATATTTCCCTCTATTTCATGTATATTTTGGGGAATTTTTCTTTTCTATGTGTAACTGTACAAAACTCCCCTATTCTGCCACAGACGTATGCCATAGACATTCCTATAATACAGCACAGTGATTAGGAACATAGACTATAGAGCCAGGCATACTAGATTTGAATCTTGATTCTGCCACTTACAGGCTATGGGACCTTAGACTACGTACTAAATCTGCCTCAATTTCCATTACCGTACAGTAGGGATTATCATCCCTAACTCATAGTCATGTGGCTCAAATTGAACAAGTTAATACATAAGCACTGAGAACATTTACTGGGACTTCTCAGTAAATGTTAATCATCATTCTAATTACACTGCTGTCATAAACACATGGAATTTTAGAGTTCAAAAAGGATCTTCATGCCATTTAACTTATTCCAAGGTAGAATATTTCATGTTAGTAACAAAATTCTTATCAGAAATTTAAGCATGACGCTGCCTTTATCTTCCAGGTTCTTGTACCTCAAAAACTACAGAGCTATCAGTAGACCCATGCAAGATACCCAGATGCTAGGTCTATGAAAGATGTCAGAGATGAGATTTCTAGATCCTCATACAAGAGTAAACATTCTTATCAACCTGACGGTGGGTCAGAGGCAGCTGTTACCTACAGTTGTGAGCCAACGTCTTACGTGACGAGATTTTCAGCTAGAGGAGACAAAGGCAGGGAATGGAAGATAGTGTATCTAGTGGTTTAGAGCTGGAATTTGTCATAACTGGGTTTATATTTCAGCTCTGCCATTTCTTACCTGTGTGACTACACAAGTCATTTAATGTCAGTTTCTTCATCTGTAAAATTGGTCTGGTAATACCATCTCCCTCCTAAAGATGTTGTAAAACATCTAAACCAATGATAAATGTTGATCGGTAGCACTACCTAATCTATAGTAGTTGCTGTGTGGTGTTAAGTGAATGAATTGACAGAACTGCCAGTGGACGCCTTAAGTACGGTCACTGATCTGCAGTCCACTTCATCTTAGTGGCATTTTTACAGAGAATGTATTCTAATAGTGTCCGTAAACTTTTCGTGCCAGTTGAAGTGGAATATATACCCAGAACAGATGTCTTAGGACACAACTAGTGCATACTCTAAGCACATGAGATACCCAATGTTTTTGACAATTATGAACTAAAAATAGACTGTGCTCAAGGCCAGGAGGCAATATGAGCACACTGGTATACCACAGTTGGAAATTAAATGTTTGTTAAGTCTTCGCTCAGATTAAGTCAGAGCTATAACAGTTGATCCATCTATAAATCCAATAAGACTTCCTCTGTGCAGGAAGTGAAGGTTGAAGAATAATTTTCAGCCGGGCGCGGTGGCTCACGCCTGTAATCCTAGCACTCTGGGAGGCCGAGGCGGGCGGATCGTTCTGAGCTCAGGAGTTCGAGACCAGCCTGAGCAAGAGCGAGACCCCGTCTCTACCAAAAATAGAAAGAAAATTAATTGGACACCTAAAAATATATATAGAAAAAATTAGCCGGGCATGGTGGCGTATGCCTGTAATCCCAGCTACTGAGGAGGCTGAGACAGTAGGATTGCTTGAGCCCAGGAGTTTGAGGTTGCTGTGAGCTAGGCTGACGCCACGGCACTCGCCCCAGGCAAGAGAGTGAGACTCTGTCTCAAAAAAAAAAAAAAAAAAAAAGAATAATTTTCAGCTGCCTGGCTGACTGTTGAAGGTGTAGCCCAACACAGTCCAACAAAGACTGGGAGACTTAGTGTTCCCAGATGTTTAAGGAAATTCTTGTCCAATCATTAGATGATCGAGCAGAGACTTCAGTGGTCACACACGACAGAGAATACAAACTTTGTAGTGTTTTGTTGCCTATATATTCAGTTGGCATTAGCCTTCCCAGAGAACAGAAAATCATGTACCTCACTGCTTAGAGGGTGAACTTCCTTACCAACATATACAGCATTAATAAACCTAAACTGTGCATAGCTATAAACAGCTTTTTGCATGTGAGGATGATATTGTAGGATTTGAGCTGGATTATTTCATTCCAGTTAAGCATGAAATAGTAATAACCTAGAGCCAAATGTTTCCCAAAAATAGGAAGTCCTCTTGTGAACCTGGGTGTTTTCTTCTGTTTGGTGTCATATTCATCTCCATTTGGTCAATTAGGAGGTTCAAGTAAAGTTTTAGGCCATGGAGGATTAGGACAGTGACCACATACTCTGATTGTTCTTGGAGTGAGTATTGATAATAAAGGCAGGGTCCTTTCATAAAATACATTCTCTTCAAGAAGAGCAAACTTTTGAAGGGAGAGTGTTCTAGGTAAATGTAGGGATATGTGTGTATTGGGAGAAGGGAAATAATCTGGAAATTCATGAAGGCACACCAGTTTTATAGCGTGGCAGGGTAGAGTTCTGATGAGTAAAAATCGGATTAGGTTGAACTGCAGAGATGCTTATACATATGTGAATCATTTGACTAATGTGCTTGTGCTTCTTTTCCTTCCCAGTAATGTGCTTTGGTAGAAATATGCTATTTCCAGTTGTGCCCTGCCACTGTTGACTGATTTAATTACAGAGAGCAGCTTTCTATTTCCTTTGACACAGGCAAGCAAATAGAATGAGATTAGCACACCAGAGATGGGTGAATAGTTTGGTGTTTGGATTTACCTTCTGCTAATATGTTTGGGAGAAGGCTTAATAGAATTGCCACTACAGTCTGCTCGGTTTGTTTCCCATCTGTTTTTTCATTGGTTTGCATCACAAGGATTTATAGATCAAAGTGAAAAGCACTCAGATGTCTGGTATATTTATGCTGTTCTCTCCATTGTTCTGAAATTGCTGCTGGTTTTTCATTTACAAATTATCTTGTGTCCAAAACGATGGTCATCTCACAATAATGTAGTACATATTACACTAGTGTGCTTCTCAAACTTGAATGCGCATACAGATCGACTGGGGATCTTGTTAAAATGCAGATTCTGTAGATCTAGGGTGGGTGGGCCCAGGTTTTCTTTATTTTTAACAAGCTCACAAGTGGTAATGATGCTACTGGTCCAGGACATCTTCAGGAGGAAGGCTTAGAATATTGTATTTGGACAGGAAACATTATCGTCAGACTGAGGCTAGTAGACAGATCCATGGCTGAGAAATACTATTCTTAAATTGGGATGCAGCAGCTGAGTAGAACAGCATCGCACGTTATACCATCCAGAGCCACTGGGTTAAGTTTGCAAATGTTCTTTATAGATCACAGTTGTCTTTATCCTAGTAAGGTATAGTTCTGCCCTAGGTTTTTAATTCTGAATCATTCAGATAGTTTTAAGGTGCCATTTAACAAGCGTACACTCTAGATTGTGGAGCAGGCTTGAAATATGAGTGGAGCTTGTGCTTCTTCGCCCCCCTCTCTCTCTGTTTACAGCTCTCCATCGGAGGCATCATCATTCTGAAGGATACCAGCGAAGACATTGAAGAACTGGTGGAACCTGTGGCAGCACACGGCCCTAAAATTGAGGAGGAAGAACAAGAGCCAGAACCCCCAGAACCATTTGAGTATATTGACGATTAAGGACCAGAGGTATGTGTGCAAAAAAATTATGAAGGTAAACCTCTTTGTCAGTACTTCACAAATGTTTTTTACAAGGACATCATCTCACTGTTTTCCTTTGTTTTGCGCTTAGTACTTATTTACTTAAACAGTATTAAAACTTCCCCCTATTTTGACCTCTTTCTGCATATGTAAGAAGAAATTCCTTTTTTTTTTTTTCTTCCTTGATTCTATACACTACTCTGCCAATCCTATTCAAAGTGGCTGGCCTGTAAATGGTTTTTATAGTTCTGTAAGGAGATAGGAAACTTGCTTCAGAATGTAAATTGACTCAGTGCTTCTTTCATCCACAAAGTCTTCTCTAAAAAAGTCATCTGAACTGTATGTATAGTTTGCTTAGTGATGGAGCTGATTTACATTCTGATATAAGTTCCTTGTGGATCAGTTACAGTTGGACTGGCACTGGCCCATTGATCACACTTTTGAGTAGCACAGGTATACAATTTTCACTGAATTTTCTCTCTCCCTGTCTCCTTTGGCAATACTTTTGACAGTAGAAGCCCTAACATTCATTTATTCAGTGTGTGTAAGTCAGAGTGCTTATAGAGACTTTAGGGTCTCTATAAGCACCACAAAGCTTCGTCCAGTTGAAAAAGATTATTACTGTGCCAGTATTCTAACAGTATTGAAGGGGTCTTTAGATGTGAAAGATTAGAATAATATAATTCATGAAATTGTCATTCTTAGTCGCCCCATTTCTTTTGAATGGTCATCACATAATTGAAGGCTCAGGTGAACTATACAATCAGGGTTCCCTAACTCCACCCTAGCATGAACACATTTTCAGACACTATGAAATTATTCTATGCTTTGAACAAAATAAGGACAGTATCATGTATTACATTTAAAAGTCTAGTTGCAAATCAAGCATGGTGAGTGTTACACACTGACTAGCAATTAATGAAAGCTTTACAGAAATCTCCAGTAAATATTAAGGTAGAAACCCTGCCATTTGTAGGAAAATATATTTGGGCCTTACAGAAAAGGGGATTTATACTAATTTCCCCGTTTTCTAAACTTACTTTTGAAAATTATTGGCCGGGTGCAGTAGCTCGCGCCTATAATCCTAGCACTTTGGGAGGCCAAGGCAGGTGGATCACTTGAGGCCAGGACTTCAGGGTCAGCCTGAGCAAGGGTGAGACCCTATCTCTACCAAAAATAGAAAAAATAAGCCAGGCGTGGTGGTGTGCACCTGTAGTCCCAGCTACTTGGGAGGCTGAGTCGGGAAGATCGCTTGAGCCCAGGAGTTTGAGGTTGCAGTGAGCTGTGATGATGCCACTGCACTCTACCCAGGGCAACAGAATGAGGCTCTTATCTCAAACAAACAAAAAGAAAGAAAGAAAGAAAATTATCTTTCAGCCTGATGGTTTCCTAAGTTTTACCCAACTAGCACATGACAGTATAGATGTGGTGATCACTCAGTCTGTATTGGAGAAAGGAAATGACACCTGTTAGCCTCCCTTGAGCCTTTCATAATACCTTACCGAAAGCCCCTGGTGATGGCTTTCAAGGCAGTTAACTACAAAATGGCTTAGAGGCTTATAGCTGGAAACTGGATTCGTCTTAGTTTTTAAAGGATAAAATATTCAGTCCATTAGGGGTTTGACAGCTATAGTCTGTCTTAACCCAAACTAGCATAAGGACTGCAAAGGCAGGGTTGGGGCCTAGTTTTATATTTCAACAGTTAGTAATAAAAAGAGAGAGAGAGAGAATGTTTTGCAATTAAGAATGACACCAGCTTCTACCACCACCCCCATTCCCTTTCACAGGATCTCACTTGCTCTTCTGCAGAAGATTGTCCAGGCTCTTATTGGAAATGCCTATGAGGAAATTCATGCTGAGACCTGCTATTCAATGCATGTACCATTGCCTCTGCGCTGACCTGAAGAACCTTGTCTCCAAGTCTTTGGTTGAAGAGAAGATATATGACTATTTAGTGTGCTCTTTCACAGAACTTGGTTTTCAAATAAATATATTAAAATCTCCAGACGGACAGGAATTTTGTTTTTCAGCCTGGATTTTTAATAAATGAATCTAATCCTCTCTCCACCATGAAATGCCTAAATTCAAAGAGCTAAATCTTTGATGTGCTAGGATGAGTATGCATGACTTTCATATTGATGAAAAAACCCAGCTATTCTTAACTTATAGACCATTTGAGAATAATGGGGGGAAAAAATCAAATCTTGCTCATCACCCCAAGAATTCCCTGCGGTTTTTTTAATGGAATAGAGAGTGGGTGCCATCCCTTACTGAAGAAGTCTCTTTAATGATCCAGAGAAAATGTTTAGATAGCTGAAAAGCATTTTTTTACAACAAACTTTGCTTTTAGGATAAACAGGCAGGGTTGATCTTCTGACAACTATACCATCTCCTTGTGTTCTGCCATACGAAATGGGTCTCTGATTTATTAGAACATGGGGATGAAAAAGAGCTGGATTTGAGAGGTTTTGTGATTTGGTCTTCAATCATGTATAATAAAGTAGGTAGCTTCCAAAATCATACATGAATGGCACTTTGCTCCTACCTTCATTCTTTCACTTCTTAATTTAGGATATAGTCTTCTGAGTCTGGAAGAAAAAAAACCAAAACTGTTATTAAAGGAAAAAAACTCCTATATCAGCCCTAAGACATCCATCTACCACAGCCTTGGTATTAGGTCCAGGTCTAAAGGTTACTGATCCCAAAGGATAGCTCCACTCACTGGTTAATTTCATTGTATCCTCTCATTGTAAATTCCTAGTTTCCTGAATATCAGATGATTCTATAAAAGAAATTACCTCATTTCCTAGCTTCTCATTAGCTATGTCCTTCCTGTGCAAGCTCTTAACATTGCTTGCATTTCAGAGTTATCTCTTACATTTCCCTTAATATGTGAAATGTTTAAAAAACAGAAGTCTCTCACTGATGTCAGTGTCCAAAATTGAGAAGTCTGGGAGGGGTGGTATATTTGCTGGCCTCCTGCCAACGTTATTACATTCCTTACAAAATAATAGATTGAATTTCAGGGAGCAGTCAGCACTAGTTCTGTTAGTGCAATTCAGAATTTAAGTGGTTTTTTTTTTTTTTTTTTTGAGACAGAGTCTGACTCTGTTGCCCAGGGCAGAGTGCAGTGGTGTCATCACAGCTCACAGCAACCTCAAACTCCTGGGCTCAAGCAATCCTACTGCCTCAGGCTCCCGAATAGCTGGGACTACAGGCATGTGCCACCATGCCCAGCTAACTTTTTCTATATATATATTTTTAGTTGTCCAGATAATTTCTAGTAGAGACAGGGTCTCGCTCTTGCTCAGGCTGGTCTCAAACTCCTGACCTTGAGCAATCCACCTGCCTCGGCCTCCCAGAGTGCTAGGATTACAGGTGTGAACCACCGCGCCCGGCCCAGAATTTAAGTCTTGAGAAGGTTATACCTTTAAACTTCGCAAGCTATAAAGTAAAATGGTCACGTGCATCAGATTATGAGACTGTATCTGCTTTCGTGATGGATTTTTCCCCCTAGTTTTTCTGGGAAATGCATAGCACTGAGAGCTAACAAAGGAGTAAGGAAATCTAGAGTGAAATATAACAGGATGAAATAGTCATATGTGAATACAGGACAGGAGCTAGAGTTTATGCAGCCAATAGAAGAAACAGAAGGGAAATTGGCAGCAATTACTCCCAACTGATAGTGTAGCACAGTTTCAGAGTTGAAGGCAAGTGGGATGCAAAACATTAAAACGAGCTGGAAGTGTTAGTAAATGGTTTGGTTTCTTAAATTGGCCTTAATCCTAGTATCCAATCTTCTTCCTGCTGCTCTGCAGGTAAATGGCTCTGCCTTTTAAAAATACTCTCCTTGTCCTCTTTGATATGTTCTGATTTTCCTCCTTGTCTCTCATCTCCCCTTCATTTAACAAATTGATAGTATTCATCTTTATTTGAGCATCTGTTTGTGCAGGGACTCTGGTTCTTTGGTCAGTCCCACTCCCTCTCCTTGCTCTTTAACTGCTAGCCTTCTTCAGAATTTGGTTTTTGGTCCTCCTCTCAATCTACACATTCTTCAAGCAGCCTAATCCGTCCCACACCTTCATTCGCCATCTCTGTGCTAATGACTCCGAAGCCCACGTCCCTCCCATCCCCTTCTTTCATGTGAGCTCCTGACGTGCACATCCGACCACTCACTCACTGCCATCCCCATTTGGGCTGCCTCACAGACACTTAAAACAATACATCCAAGCACCCCCCACGTTTATCCTCTACTTCGGGCTAATGCCAAGACCTCCACCTGGTTGCTTACACTGAAAAAGCAGGCTTCGCCTTGACTCAATGTGCGGCTCCTCAAATATCTCCAGTTCATCCATTCTCCCCTTCCCCGCTACTCGCTACCTTCAGCTGAAGCTCTTAACTGGTCTCTGCCTCCAGACTTGGCCCACTCTAATCCGTTTCCCAAATTGATCTTTCTGAACTGCAAATCATGTTAGTCTCCTGCTTAAAAGCTTTCAGTGCTTCCTTGTTGCTGAATAAAGCCCAAATTCTTTTTTTTTTTTTTTGCAACTATTCATAACCCTCAACTGGAACGAGCCCAAGTATCCACCAACAGGAGAATGGATAAACAAACTGTCATACAAACTGTGTCACAGTCGCACAGTGGAATACAACTCAGCAATAAAAAGGGACTACTGACACAAGGATGAACCTCAGAATTACGCTGAGTGAAAGAAATCAGTCTCAAAACACTACATACATGATTTTACCATGTACATGAACTTAATGTAAGAAGTTCAAGAACAAGTAATCCAAGCTGCGTATGGTGGTACATGCCTGTACTCCCAGCTACTCAGGTGGGGAGGCTGATGCAGGAGGATCACAATTTCAGGAGTTTGAGACCCGTCTGGACAATACCGTGAGGCTCCTGTCTAGTTCTGGAGGCTGGGAAGTCCAAGATTGAGGGGTCAGCATCTAGTGAGGGTCTTCTTGCTGCGTCATCCCATGGCAGAAGGGGGAAGGGCCCTGAATTCTTTAATATGTGCATATGGCTGCCCAAGGCTTTAGCTGTCACTTGCCTCTCCAGCCTCCTGTCTCTCCACTCTTCACCTCACACTCAGAACTGTTCTCACTTCCTCCAAAGACCCAGGCCAGGTTCCTGTCACCTAGCCTTTGCACATACAGTTCCCTGTGCTCAAAATATCCTCCTGTTTTGACTCCTGCCATTTTTCCATCTAGATCTGGTAAATCTAGTTACTTAGATCTCAATCCTTTGAGATCCTCCTCCAGGAAACCCTCCCTGATCCCTCCCAGGAAGACTGGACTAGGTTCTCTCTGCTTCCCCAGGACCCAATATTGCCCCTTACTGTCCTCATGCCGTATTATCATTCACTGCCTAGTTAACTTGCCTACTTTCCTCTACATCTGTCTTGCTCATCATCATAAACCCTAGCACATAGTGTACGATCACGTATTCATTGACTGACTATTCTTGAGAATGGTAACTGGGAGCCACAACTGAGTATTAACAAAACAATTTGAGACAGAGTCCATGAGCACCCAAGAAGGTGATTTCATCTGTCTCAGAGCTGCCTTCCCCAAGGGCCTAAATGTCTTC
>RJWJ010002388.1:0-102542 GCA_004363605.1 Indri indri
TTTTTTTTTTAGAGATGGGGTCTCGCTATATTGCTCAGCCTGGTCTAAAAGATTTTAAAAGTGTGTATTTTTCTCACTACATAGGATATTAGACTACATCTATGCCATCTATTTTGAAACTAATTTTATTCATTCCCATCTGTTTTCGAAAGGATTTAGGTGGCATGCATGCTCTCTTGTGCTCACTTTCAAGGGCTCTCTTTCTAATACACAAAACTGGAAGTCAAAGAACGTATCTTTTCCCTTTTCTCCTCCATCTTTTATCCCTGGCTAAAATTATATTCTGTATGCATGAAAGTGATAATTATATATTACCTAGTAGTTATTGGGTGGTTCACAAATTTCCTGAAGAAGTAGGAACAACAAATGGGGTCCTTCTGTGATAAAGAAAGATGAGAACAGTTGAGTGTGACATCAGGAGACTCAGCCTTAGTGTTCTTACTGAATCGTTACTTTTGTAAATCTAACTTTTTTTTTTTTTCATGTTGTTCCTTTGCTGCTTCATGCCTTGATTTTCCCCTTTGCAAAATTAGGATAGGAACAGTTGCTTACCATTTACTTCATGAGGAATTTAAGGATGAATGTGCTAGTGTTTCTTTCCCCAGATGTATCAGCTTAATCTTGTTTGTTTATTTTCTGTCCATACTTCTGATTCCATAATGTCCAATTATATATATATTTTCCATTCTTGTATTTACATTCTTTTCCTTCTCTGGAATTTTTCAAAATCAAAGCATGTTAATCACATTTCATAATGCACTTGAGTATCCAAGATACTTTTCAGATACGGGCAAATGTTTGAATAGCTGCATTTGCTTTTGAGTGTCTACCAAAACCCAAGGCCCAGACCATCAAAGGGTGTAACAAGAGGGGTATCTCCAGTCTGCAGTGTTGATCATTTTCAAGGTGAATGTTTCAGCCTTTTCTGAAAGGCTTTTTCTAGTCTACTGAGATGCCTTTTTTTCTTTTAAACTGGATGATCAGTTTTAAAACAATGCCATCCATGACCAACAATTGAGTTTGATCTGTACAGGGCTCTCTTTATGAGCATTAACTGAAAAGTCTAATTTCTTATTTGAAAAACAGATGTTTTACCACAATCCTCAACATGTATGTGCCTGGCCTGTCTGATACTGATTGAGAAAAAGAAAAATAGTTGAGTAGTCAATATCTGGTTACTGCATCAATTTCAGATAAACCATTTACAGATGAATTTCATCATTAGGGAAAAAAAAGAGGGCATTGAAATTTAGAAACAAACTACTCATTGATAGAATTTGACTGAATGTCAAAGCCCCCCTAACCATTTATGAGGCTATGCAAAAACACCGGCCCTGATCTGATTTATGATGCCTAATGAGAGCAAGTACTTAGTTGGAGAACCAAAGCTCTGTACATGACCTGGAGGAAATTATCTTGTCCTGGAAGATTTTGAAGTCAGGAGTTAACAATTATGTCTCTGTCACTCTGATATGGTTCTCTTAGAATTTTTAAAATTTTGACCTATAATGAGATGCTTAAAGGATATAATTGTTTAGTACTATTTGAATACTAAATAGTGTCTTACAGAGATTGTAGGTTTGGAGTTGGCATGACTAATATTGAGTTGTTTTTTGTTTTTCTATCAGAAGGCAGTCAAAGATTCAAATGCTTCTTGAGCCTCCTAGAATGTGTGAGCAGGAATGTGCTCCTAGCCCAGAGGAGCATCCTCAACTTTCCTTTAGCTGTAGCCACAGGACATGTGTTCAGGTCACACAATCACATCATTAAATAATATATGTATTACTTAAAAGGAGAAGAACTAGGGCAGAGTCCTATTTTATGGCATTTAAGTTTGGAATCACTTGTGTCAAAAACTTATTTCTGTGTTTATAGGTATATCCCAATTTATCTGTAATAAACATTGAATTATGAAGGAGAAAAGTTATTTCAAAAGTCTGTTGCAGGCTACTCTGAGCCTGTAGTGACACTGAATGAGAGCTCTGAAGGAAATCATAGCTCATTTTGGGAGGCTCAAAGGCTAATGATGGACAAATTAATTAGACCAGAAAAATCTTAAATTTTTTTCCTCTTTCACAATTAGGAGAAATAAACTTTATTAGTAATTACTAATTAAACCTTAATATTGCTTCTTTTTCATTGCAAGTACAGCGTTGATTTGAAGAGAAAGTTATTGAGGATAAAGCTACCATAGAGGATTTTTAAAAGTTAATTACTGTTTCCTTAGGAGCTCTTTTCAGTTCCATGTTAATGGAGTATTGAAGCACACACTTTGAGCTACATATTAATGGAACTTACTGATTTATAGAGGAATAAATAATTCTTTTTCCCTAATGAACAATTATGTGATGTTTTGGCAACTAATATTTTTCTAAATTTCGTTTTCATTTGTTTTTGAGTAGGAAACACATTCACGTAGTTCAGAATTTCAGAGGCATAGTGCTGTATGTAGGAAGAAATTTTTTGCTGACTCCATTCCTCAAGCCACCATATTAGCTCCCTTGAAGGCAGCTCAAGTTACTAAGTTTTTTTTATTTCTGTCCATAAATATTTTATGTATATCAAAGATATATATGTTTGTATATGTGTGTGTGTATATATATATATATATAAATTAATAAAAACAATTTTTCTCTTTCACACCACAGCTTGGTTGCCATACCTATTGTTCTACACCTTGCTTAACAATTTATTGTTATTTTCATTTATCAATATATCTTGAAACTCATTTGATGTTGGTACATGAAATTCTTCCTTGTTCTTTCTTATGGTCTCATGGTAGCTGTTATATAGTTTTATCACATTTTTTAAACTAGGCCCGTATTGTTGGGCATTTATGTTGTTGCCAATCTTTTATTTTCATTACAATGACTAATGTTGTTTTCTGCCTAGTTTTCACTTTTAAATTCATTTCCTAGCTTTTGTCAGGGCCTAGACATTAGTACCAAGAACTGAGATATTTATTCTGTTCTGACACATCTGAGGTGTTTGTATATAGACATGTGCTGCTGAGCTGTCCAGTTCTAGTCTCATTCCCCAGAATATTCACCTAAGGTAAAACCTATTTATTTTAATCCTTATGCTGTACAAGTGTTGGGTCACAGCTCCTGTTGGCAAACTAGAGAGTTCCAACTACTAACCTGTGTTTTCAATTACTGTGACATAGCCGGTGTTCCAGTTAGAAGAGACAGCCTTTATTTGGTGAGACTCAAGTAGTGTTACTGAAAACTGTATCATTGATTAAGTAAGGTTAAGAAAATGGGAACCATCTAAAATCTTACGGTGAGAGGGGAGGACAGATTTTCAAAGCAGTTTTACTCCTCGATTTTAAGATCTCTCTATGTAATTTTAGCCTACATCAGATAATTCTATTTAGGACACAGCTGGTACATTTGAAGATCAAAAACTCTGAAGGTAGTAATTGGATGGAGTAATCACACAACAAAGTCATTGAGCAGATTTGTGGACTTATGGCAGGTTACTCTAAATCTTGATATCGTATGAAGCACAAGAAAGGAATATTGTCATGACAAGCAATGGAGGTTTTGATATGCAATCATTGGAGTATTCTTTTTCCCTAAATTTTATACTCAATTTATTATTAACTGCCAGTCTTTTAGCCTACTCTGATATTGTGCAGTGCCTTCCTTAAAAATGTGGTATCTAGGAAAGAAAGTTAGTAGAAAAAAGCCATTAGAATTGTCATATATTAGCATTGGTTTGATGATTACTTGTTTAAGACAAAAATGGAAAATATATTTTATTTCTTGTCAGGAAAAATAATCAGTTGCTGTTCATGCAGATAAAGCATCTTGATTTAGGTTTCTTGCTTTTGTCTTTGTTTTGTCTTCTGAGAGAAACAAAGAATTCTGCTGATTTATTTATCTTTGTATCTTGGGAATGGGGAGCACATCAACAAGTGCAATAGGCAATAAAACAAACTCCCCAACTAGATTATGGTTGGTTAAATAGAGTGTAGTGGATAGTAAGCCTACAAGTGTACCAGTTAAGAAGGTGTTAGCTGTAACATTGGTGAGAAATTATGATTGCCTGGATTTGGGTAGTGACAGGGCCCTTAGTGTACATACTCTGAATTTATTGTTAGAATTCCAAATCAAAATCAAGGATCTCATTTCTCCATGAGTCTAAGAGAGATTAATGGTAATGTCTTTGGTTTAAGTTTTGGCAGGGACAGAGATTTTATGATAATCCTGGGCTAACAAAAACATCTTTTATTGGGCTACATGTCATCATAACAAATAAAGAGAAAAGAGGTAAAATTCTAGATTTTTAAGGTATATGGAAGTAAATCAAATTTATTGGATCACTGTCATTTTCCATAAAATGTATCTCAGAAAGTTTTTTTTTTTTTTAACAGAGTTAGCCTCTTTAATCCCCCTTTCTTTTGTCTAATAATTCCTCATATTTTCTATTTTTCCCCTTCTTCCTTTTCTTCACATTTTTGGAAACTTTCTCATGTGGCAGCATTTACTGCTATCAGTTATACCCAGAAAGCTTCTTGGGTACTAGCAGTGCTATGGGGGGTGTGTGTGGGGTGGGGGATGGGAGGAGACAGAGGGGTAAGGGAAGATTGAGATGGGGAGAGAGGGAGGGAGGGAGAGAAATAAATGGTGTCTAAGGTAATTGTGCTGTTTTTTTTCTGTCCTGCTTGAGAGAAGCTTCAGATGTCTGTTTGGCTCTGGCTCAGTTGCTCTGCGGCTGTAACTGAATAAGGGGGTTGAGGAGGGGGCGAAGGCAATTAAAACCTTGAACATCTTAAATGCCCTTCCTAATTAGGTGGTGAGGATGGAAAATAAAATACCTTCCTGGGCTTTATTTTTGTTCTGCCTTTAAAAGTCTGCCGAAGGATGGGAGTTCATGTCCCTGAAAAGGACAGAACTTTCAAGATAATAACTCCAAAAAAAAAGTTTTAAAAAAATTCTCATTATTTTCTGCTTTTTATGAACTTTCACATAAAGCCATCTTTATTTGATTTCCCTGGACCCCTTACCTATATCCTTCTACCCACTCTCGCTAGTCACTCCAACTTTGAAGCACCCAATTCTCTGGAGTATTAATGGAGACAGTTCAAGTATCTAACTGCTATGTTTCCTTTGTTCAAGTTGCTTTTGGTCCTTGCTGGGAAATGCTCTGAAAACTGAACCAACTACTGAACACAAAGGCCAACGGTGTTGTCCCTCCTGGTAACGCACTGTGTGATTTGTTCCCACCTCCTGTTCACGACTCATTAGTCCCTAAGTACAGAAAAGGTTGCTCCTCTGGAATAAAAGGAATGGACCCAGCTCGGAGTCCTTTTTCGCCTTTTCCTGTGTTTTATTTGGGTGCACTCACAGTTCTCCATCTTCATTAGTGACCTGGCAGGGAGCTGGCACAGTGCTGAGACTAGCTTTTGCTGATTCCCTGGGGTGTATCAGAGACCTCAGAACTCAATGCCCTACTATAAAAATAAAATACTGTGCTTCAAACAACCTTTTGATGGAACAAAGCCATACATCCCAATCTGCCTAGGCCTCTCAAGTTGCAACCGTGCCAAGTGCCATTTTTGCACGTTGCACATGCCCTCCCACTCCCCACTCCCCACTTTTTTCCCTCCTCTGAATATGGTTCTTTTGGTATCCTCTATGACAGGTAAATGTTTATGTGTGTGTGAAAACGCAGACTTTGGCAAAGACCGTTTGTATTTAAAGCACACTTCAGGATAGTAGTTTCTTGAGAGAGAAGTAGGCAGCAGATATTTGTGGGCTTTTATGTCCCAAGTTGTATCATTTCAGATTTATATCTAAAGTTAGGAAAGTAAGTGAAAACTAGAGATGCTATAAAAAACTGAGTTACATATTTATAATTCAGGTTATTTTTCCTGATTTTTCCAGAGTGGCCAAATTACTATCTTATTTGGAGACCTTTCCCTGACTCTAGAGCCACATGTGTTTGTGAACTCTGTAATAAAGTGTGACACTAGGATGAAGATGGTGTCTATCAAACATTTTTATAAAGCACTTGGAGTAACAGAGCATTCGTCTCGTTAAGCTTCCAGCATTTATGTGATATAGTTCTTGAGAACTGATTGCTATACTTATTTTAAGGCAACATGGGAAAATAAAAAGAGGGATCTTTTGTTGTTGAATGATCAGCCTAACTTTAGAAAACCCAGCTCTCTTATCCTTTGACTGTTTTCAGATCATGTTTAATAGTTATAATAACAGAGTAAGATTAGCAGTTTTAATAAATTGCTCTAAATTCTCTAGATAAAGTTTCAAATTACATAGCTATCACATTTCAATGATACTTTTAAGGCTGTATGTGATATTTAGGGCCTTAGTTTGTACAGTATTAACTTATTTAAGAAAAATTCCTTTTGATTCTACAGGAAAATAATATACATGTGTAAATGTGTGATGTTATTTTTGGTTTGTGCTTCGGGTTTGCAAATGTGCCTTAATTTTCTACAGAAAGTGTGTGGTAGACTATTTTTAAAAAAAGTTTATAGAAATAAGAGACACATATTTTCATAGTTTGGGTCTACGTGATTTTATATTTTATATTGCACTAAAAAAAAGTAGATTGTCTCTTCCTCCCTGCTACCATAAATAATGGCGAGAGGAACATCCTGGTACTCTCCAGAGTATGTACTCAGGGTAGGATGTAGGGTATTAAGAATACACATTCCGAAGGTCACTAAGTACTGCCAGATTGCTTCCTGGAATGGCTGCCCCAGTCTATATCCTACCAGTAGTGTATGAACATTCCTGTTGCCCCACTTTCTTGCCAACATTTTATATTTAGGCTTTCTCATTTTTCCAAACCAATGGGTATAAAGTGGTATTTAATTTTAAATTGGATTTCTCTGATTACTAATGAAGTTGAGTACTTCTTTATATACTAGTTAGTTATTTAGGTTTTTACTGTCATGATTTGATTTAAGACTTCATGTTGATATAGATCTTAATTTTGAGTTGGTCGAACATACTGCTTTTTTAAATCCTATAGTTTGTGCTTTTAGGGGCTGGGGCCACAGGGTTATTCTCTGGTATTTTTTTCTGTTAACCATCTTTATATTTAGGTTTTAATTCATCTGGAGGTCACCTTTGGATACAGTGATATTGTTGGAGATAGCAGATTCAAGTTTTGGAATACAATGCAATGATTTAATATGAATTAGAAGCCATACTGCATCATGGATACATTTTGAAAAGAGCATTTAGCAAAAAATGTAAGAAAAGGCTATGCATAGCACATTGTTATTTATGGAACTTTAAAACACACACATGTATAGATATGTAAAAAAAATACTTTATATTTTTCAAAAAAATACTCTGTATCCAAAGAGATGTAGACAATGAAGTTTTTGCTTATGCAAGGGTAGGAGAGAATGGCAGAGTAGAGATAAAGGGGGAAAAACAATAAAGCAAAATAAGCCGAAAGAGGGGCCTTGCATGGACTGATAATAATAGTGAACCTTTGAGTGAGGAGTGTAGTCTGGGGATGAAGTGAGTATAATTTAGGAGAGATGACCAGAAAATAGGTTAATGATGAACAAAAAAAGGCTAATTGAAGAAAACTAGAAACAAAATATTTTAAGTGTTATGATTCATAAGTAAGATGACTGTTGAGGAGAAAAATACTCCTCAATAACTACACCTGGTGGTGCTTTTTTAGCTTTTAAAACATTTTGTGGGATAAACAGGAATTTCTCTTTTTTCCCTTAGGTGAAGGTATCTGTAAGAAGGAAAGCAGATGTTTCTTTTCAAGTACATGTGTACACCTGCCATAAGACAAAATGAGTAGTTACTATTGAGAGCAGGCTCTGGTTATTTTTTACGTTGCTTGTTAAATTAAAATTCTTTTCCTGGCAAGTGTAGGTTTATAATTAAGTCATTTATCATATGTTCTTTTGGCTTCATCTTAAATTTGATGATATACAGAAGCAATGTGTGGGTGGTTACTTAGAAATCAGATGAATGAGTTATTTCATTGGCATTTATCATTTGATGTGTATGTTCTTCCTATTTATAACAAACATTAAACACTGACTAATTATGTGCAACTAGAAGAAAGTGAAAAAGGGTCTTAGCTGAGAATTGTGTTCTCAGCTTATTTTCAACCCACCAACACTCTTGAGGAATATGATACACTTCCATTAATAGAAGTCATGCTCTCTCGGGGTCATTCTCAATAATATTACAGTATAAAAAGTGTTCTTTTGCAAGACACAGATTCTATATTTCCCTCCCTTCAATTTCATGTATATTATTTTTTGGCTGAATTAGTTCTGTTGCTACCTACCTTCCCCCCTCCCTATTTTATTTTTGTCTACACATCCAACACTATACTAGAACCTTGTATTTATCTTGTATGTTCCTCATTACAACCTGTGTATTATAGATAAAGACTCAGAAAGGTTAAGTGATTTTTCTAGGGTCACATAGCAATAAGTAACAGACCAGAATTGGAAGCCAAGCCTAACTCCAAAGTTCATCTTTTTTCCACTTTACCATATTTTTCATGGATATTCTACAAAATTCACATTGTTGTAGCATATGATGTTTTCAATAGGCTCCTTAATTTTTGAAGAGGACTTTAACTCTGCCCTCTGCTTCAGCAAGCTTTGGTTATTGCTGAAGCTTTAAGTTGTACCACAGAAAATCTGTATTCGGGTTCCTTTTATAGATGAGAACTTTTTTTTTTTTTAATTCAGAATATTACAGGAGTACAAACGTTTAGGTTACATATATTGCCTTTGCACTGGCTGAGTCAGAGCTACACACGTGCCTATCCCCCGGACAGTGTGCACCTCACCCATTAGGTGTGGATATACCCATCCTCTCCTTCCCCCTCCCACCTACCTGACATGTGGAAGTAACCCAATGAATGTTACTTCCATATATGCACATAAGTGGTGATCAATTAGTACCAATTTGATGGCGAGTACATGTGGTGCTTGTTTTTCCATTCTTGTGATACTTCACTTTGGAGAATGGACTCTAGCTCCATCCAGGATAATACAAGAGGTGTTAGTTCACCATTGTTTTTTGTGGCTGAGTAGTACTCCATGGTATACATATACCACATTTTATTAATCCACTCATGTATCAATGGCACTTAGGTTGTTTCCACATCTTTGCAATTGTGAATTGTGCTGCTATAAACATTCGGGTGTAGATGTCTTTTTATATGATGTCTTTTTTTCCTTAGGGTAGGTGCCCGGTAATCGGATTGCCAGATCAAATGGTAGTTCTACTTTTAGTTCTTTGAGGTATCTCCATATTACTTTCCATAGAGGTTGTACTAGTTTGTAGTCCCACCAACAGTGTATGAGAGTGTTCCTATCTCTCCACATCCATGCCAACATTTATTGTTTTGGGACTTTTTGATAAAAGCCATTCTCACTGGAGTTAAGTGATATCTCATTGTGGTTTTGATTTGCATTTCCCTGATGATTAGAGATGTTGAACATTTTTTCATATGTTTCTTGGTCATTAGTCTGTTGTCTTTTGAAAAGTTTCTGTTCATGTCCTTTGTTCACTTTTTAATGGGGTCGATTGATTTTTTCCTTGCTGATTTTCCTGAGTTCTATATAGATTCTAGTTATCAGCCCTTTATCAGAGGTATAGCATGCAAATATTAATATTTTCTCCCATTCTGTAGGCTGTCTATTCGCTCTAGTGATAGTTTTTTTGTGCAGAAGCTTTTTTTTTTTTTTTTTTTTTTTTTTGAGACAGAGTCTCACTCTCTTGCCTGGGGCAAGTGCCGTGGCGTCAGCCTAGCTCACAGCAACCTCAAACTCCTGGGCTCAAGCAATCCTACTGTCTCAGCCTCCTGAGTAGCTGGGACTACAGGCATGCGCCACCATGCCTGGCTAATTTTTTCTATACATATTTTTAGCTGTCCAATTAATTTCTTTCTATTTTTGGTAGAGACAGGGTCTCGCTCTTGCTCAGGCTGGTCTCAAACTCCTGAGCTCAGAACGATCCGCCCGCCTTGGCCTCCCAGAGTGCTAGGATTACAGGCATGAGCCACCGCGCCTGGCCTAGAAGCTTTTTAATTTGATTAGGTCCCATTTATTTATTTATTTTTATTGATGCTATGACTGCTTTCGTGCTCTTCTTCATAAATTCTTTGCTTAGGTCAATGTCTGTGAGAGTTTTTCCAATGTTTTCTTCTAGAATTCTTAGGGTTTCGTGCCTTAGGCTGAAGTCTGTTATCCATCGTGAGTTGATTTTTGTGAGAGGTGCAGAACCTGTTTCAGTCTTCTACATGTGGCTATCCAATTTTCCCAGCACCATTTATTGAATTAGGGATTCTTTTCCCCAGTGTATGTTTTTGTCTGCTTTGTCAAAGATCAGGTGTCTATATGAGGGTGGTTTTATATCTGGGTTCTCAGTCCTGTTCCATTGGTCTATGTCTCTGTTCTTGTGCCAGTACCATGCTGTTTTGGTTACAATAGCCTTGTAGTATATCTTGAAGTCTGGTAAATTGATGCCTCCCAATTTGTTCTTTTTGCTTAAGGTTGTTTTAGCTATACAGGGTCTTTTCTGGTGCCATACAAAGCACCAGAACAAAGTAGAATTATTTTTTCTAGATCTGCGAAAAATGATGTTGGTATTTTAATAGGGATTGCATCGAATCTGTAGATCACTTTGGGTAGTATTGACATTTTAACAATGTTTATTCTGCCGATCCATGATCATGGATGGCTTGCCATCTGTTTATGTCCTCTGCTATTTCCTTCCTTAGTGTTTCATAGTTCTCCATGTAGATGTCTTTCACCTCCTAACTGGAACCAGACAAGGTTGCCCTCTATCACCACTTCTGTTCAACATAGTGCTGGAAGTCCTAGCCAGAGCCTTCAGACAAGAGAAGGAAATCATGGGCATCCAAATGGGGGCAGAAGGGGTCAAACTATCGCTCTTTGCTGAAGATATAATTTTATATCTAGAATACCCCAAAGATTCTGCCGAGAGACTACTGGAATTGATAAATAAGTTAAGCAAAATCTCAGGTTACAAAATCAATGTAAGCAAATCAGTAGTATTCATATACACCAACAGCAGTCAAACCGACAACCAAATCAAAGACTCAATACCTTTCACAATGGCAACAAAGAAAATAAAATACCTAGGAATATAATTAACTAAGGAGACGAGAACTTTGAACTCTTGTTGTCCATTTGCTCAAAACCTGCTTCTTAGCAGAGGTATTTATAGAAAAATGTGTGAATGACTTACTCTCCATCCATTTCTCTGGATTGTCTGCATTTTAGTTTTAGGCCAAGTCATACCATCCAAGAGCTATGTACTGGGACTCAGCTGCTTTTACTCCTTACAGAAGTCCTTCCTCCCTCCTTCCCTTCCTCCTTTCCTTCTTATCTGCCTTTCTTCCTCCCTCCAACTCCTTTTTGATTTATTAAGTCACTGGCCTTCAGTGATGGGTATAGCAAACAGCTGAGTGAAATTCACTAGTCTGTCTGTGATCGAGTTTTCAATGAGGCACCCGCGTAATACACCACACCACATGGTCTTTGACAGGACTTGCAGATGAAATTCTTCTCAGATCTCAGGGTCAGAAAACAATGATTTGTTTATTAAAAATTACATGGTTATTATGAATTTTACACTCGATTATATTTTCTTCTTTACTTTGGTTACTAGGAAGGATACAGCCAAATTTGCAGAACATCTCTAATAGCTGTGGAAGAATAAATGATATATGTTTGTGTGCTATTTACTCCTGGCGTTATTTTCTTAATCTGTGTTCATCTTTGATCTCATGTTTTTAAATACTTATTTTACGTTCGTACTGAATGAATTTTCATAAACTACCACAAATCATTATGTTGATGATGGATATAAATATATTATACAAATAACATGTATAAGGACAGTTAAGCTTTCATGACTTGATAGTTAAATCACATTCCTGCTAGGAGTGTCATGTGTACACATTCATCTTCCTTATTTGTTTTCCTCCTTTCTTTTATGTCCTACTCATTTTCCATTGTTTATTATGGATTTCTCTCTTGACTAATAGATTTGTAGAATTTCAGAATTGTTGAGTATCAATATAAAGAGCTATTTTTTCTGAAAAATTAGTCTTGTATTTCTCTAAGTTCATGTTTTTTAGTAAAAGTATAAATTAATTTTTATGAAAACATTTGCCTCCCTAAAGAAACTTAACTAATTTGCATATGTTTTTATCTGAGTTAGGGAAATTTGACATCTCAAAGGAGTGCCATTTATAGAAGTGTTTGAGGGTTTATATACAAGGTATTTTTCAGCTTGTTCTCATGAAGGTAATGAATTCAGTGTTTATTGGCTAATGAACATCTCTAATAGGATGTTCAGCTGGTACTTCAGACCATGTCAAACATCACATATCATTCTTCCCCCAAGTGAAGTTACCCTTGCCATTTTCCCTCCCCTACTCCATTTCCTATTTTGGCGAAGGACACGACTCTGCACCTAGTTACTCAAACCATATACATGGCAGTCAAATTAGACTTCTCTAATCAGCCACTCAGCCCTTTATATTTTACCTACTTACAGCTTTACAACTTTACAGCTGGCCCTTCTCTGTTCCTACTGCTGTTACCTATTCCAAGTGCCAAATGCCTTGCACATAACCTTGCCTAAGCAGGTACTAAGAATTCTTGGTTGAAGAAATGAAGAAAAGAATGAATGAATGCTAGATTGTCTTAGCTTCATTGCTTCTGTCTGGATTACTTTAAAAACTGTCCCTCTATTCTGATCCCTTCTAATCCAAGTTCTACAAAGTTATCAGAATGGTATTCTTAAAATGCAAATCAGATCCTGTCACTCCTGTGCTTAAAATCTTCAATGGCTCTTTCTAGCTTCCAGGATTAATTTAGGTTAGTGTCAAGGCCTTTCGTGCTAAGTCTCCTGATCTTTCTGGTTTTACTTCTCACCATTTCTCTCTACTGCCCTGGTTGTTCCATCATGTGGCTGCATGCTCCATTTCCTCCCACGTACTGTTCATTCTGCAGAATGCCCAACTGGAGCTTCTCTAGGAGAACTCTACTGACTCTGCCAGTCTGCTTCAGATGCCCTTCCTCCTTATTCTCATAGCCCTTTATGCACAGTCTCATGACTCTTCCCGTATTAAACTGCTGTCATGACTGACTGACTTATCTAGGGGCTTTCTCTTAGTCAACACGGATTCTTTACTCCTAGGCAATATCCAGCATTTCATGAATAACCAGTAATCATTTATTAACAGACTATGGAATAGAATAAGTTTGTAGGTTACAGTCCAGTCTAACCATTCATTCCTTTAATAACTATTTACTCAGTACTTACTATGTACCAGATATTGTTTGAGAGGCTGGAGATATCATAGTAAACAAAACAGTACCTGCCCAGGCAATTAAAAAGGAAGTAGATAGACATACAACGCTGGGTAGCATTAAATGCTAGGAGGAAAATGAAGAGGGATAAGGAAATTCTAAAGCATATGGTCAAGCAAGTTATGTCTAAAGAGGGGACCTTTGAGCAGAGACCTAAATGAAGTGATGGGGGTGCAGGGGAGGGACAGCTCCCAGCAGAGAGAATGGCATTCCTGTGCATATGTTACGTACCAGGCAGGCCTGTTCTAGAAGCTCTCAAGATAGCAGAGGACAAGATTGGTAAACATCAGCATTGTTTATTGTTTAACTATGCAGTCTGTTCTTTTTCAACATTATATATCATAATTCGAAACCCCTCCTTTAATTGCTTGATTTTCTGAAGTTGAAAAATCTCAACATGGGAAAGTCCCTTTGTTCTCCCCAACTGCTTATCACTTCCTACTTTTTTCTGTGGCAGAGACATCGATTCTTATTGTTTAGAGATCCCAAACCCAGTAGGATACCACTCCTGGGGCTGGATTCCCCCCTATCCATATTTGATCATGATACCTAGGGTTGTGTGAAAATGTCTTAGGTTTTTATGTCTTTGAGGTTTGACCTGAGTTGTGGATGTATATAAAATTCCTTCACTGAAACCAGATATAGATCCTACTGACTTCCTTTTCCCAGCCTCTCACCCCAGCCTATGATCCTGAGTAAAACCTTCTTAAACCCTTTGTTTCAGCAACACAAAAAAATCATAATTTTGGATCTTATTCCTTGCTCTGCCACCTGCTTACTACAGTTAAGTCAGCTCTGTGGTACAATTTCCCATTTGTAAGCAGGGCAGGGCACCCTGCCAGTTAAGTTGTAAAAATTTATGTTTAAATAAGCCCCCATACCCTTAAAGAAAGGAGCTATAGGAACATAGAGTCCAAAGGAAAAAAAAAAAAGAAAATTAACGAACATTCCTAAGAAAACTGTAAATTTGCAAATTCGTTGTCCTCTGGTGGCAGCTGACAGGTGGAGTGACAACCCAACCAAGTAACACTGGGCCCTTGTGACGGGAGGGAACTTAATGCTGTGATTGTTCCGCTTAGATGGAATTGTGTGGGGCTGTGCCAGCTTCTGCATTGAGAAAGCCCAATCAAGCAGAAGAGTTTTTGGTTTCTGCATTTAGAGCTGCCAAACAACTGAGGAAAACCGATTAAATCTGGAAGGTGGCAGCTCACTAGACAGGCTTCTCCAGGCACCTTTGAGGAGAATCAAAGATAAATAAACACCACATTTTATGAGAGGAGTATGGGGTGACAAGGAATGCCTGGACAGGAGTTAAAATTTCAAAGGATGAGGGAAGTTCTCTTTGACGTTCTTCCTCATCAGACTCTTGTCTTATGACTTTGTTTGTGCACGGATTAGAGTTTGCCCATGTCAACACATGTGAGTTTGATGGGAAAGGAAGAAGGTAGAAGTATATTTCCAAAGACCTCAACTGTAGAGTGAAAGATGATCAAATATAAATTTCTTTATTAGAAAAAAAGGCTTTAAAAACTATTTTATGAATCATATCAGATGCTTATTTGCCTCTTGAACATGTAAACATGCTGGCCTGTTACACAGAGGTTGAATTTTAAAAGTGTATAATTTTTTCAGGAAAGATTTATGAAATTTCAGTATGGCTCTTGTCTAAAGTTCAGTAAGCTACCTCCGGTCAGGTGGTACTTGACTCATCTTATTTACTGGGTATGGACTCTGGTCTCACTTCCTTCCATTGTACTTCACTTTTTTTTCATCTTTACAAATAATTTTATTGGAGTTTAACTTACCTCAAAGAGGCTATGGATATTTAATTGGCTAAAAATATTCATCATTTTCTAGATTTATAGAGCTTTAGAGATCATTTCCCTCTCCCCGACTCTAGTCCCCATTTTGCAAAGAGTAAACTGAAGCCCCAAAGGGTTAAATGGCTTGCTTAGGTACATTCAGCTAGCAAACAGGTATACAGGGGCTCCACCTACATTTCCGTGTCTTTTGAGCTGCTTAGAGCTCATTATTGCATATGGTGAAGAGAGCCACAGCAGTTTACTTTATTGACTTATAAAGAATAATTAATAAAATAATTAAATGAATTTCCTGTATAATTCAAAACCTCATATGAGTCACCACCATAATAGTTTCAATCTCTTTTTCCATCAAACCTTTTATGAGAAACTAGGAAATAAATTACCACATTGAGTTTCAATTTGTTGTATTTTTCTTCCTTCCATAGAGAGTATAGTGATAAAAAAATAAAATGAGATTGGCCCAAAGGCAAGTAACCAGAAGGTAAAGAACAAAGCCAAAGGTAGTAGATTATTAGGTGCCAATGACCAAGATTCTAAACTATTACTCCTGTGAATATGCTGTGGGTTGCTATGACGATTGTTACACTGTTTTATGTCTGTCTCTACAACCTACACTCATTTCTCATTTCTTTTTCCTAGTGTGCAAAGTTAGTTTAAACTGTTAGTACAAATTGAGGAAAGGAAGGTTCTCTAGATTTCATTAGAGGATAGACTGAATAGGGATAGATCCTTGTCCCTAGGACAAAGGAGAAGAAAATATACTCTTGACTGCTTCAGACAGACTACTTCAGAAAGGGTGAAAATAATTTTTTAAAAAAGTAATTTTAAAAAAGGCATCAGGATCAAATAAACCCCCAAAAGAAAGGTACTTTATAGATGCGAAATGTAATTAATTACTCCTGTAAAAATGTAGGGAATTTTGCAGGTTCAATATATTTTGTTTCCTATTAGAAGTATCAGTTGACATTTGTCAGTATTAGGGGCTGTGGTTTTGGAGGCCCACTCTCCTGCTGTGTTTGTTTTAGGGAATAGAACATACCCAGTCACAGTTTTCAGAAGGGCTGAGTAACCTCCTTCAATGTGACACTAGTTCTGTTTATGTTGGAGACAAATCCCAGAAACTGAAGGTAACAGCATATACACAGAGAGAGAGAGTGTATCCGGGAGATTTTTATTTGGCATTTTTACTGCTAACAATGTACAGAAGTTTTAGTATTTAGTGCCAGGTCAGACTTAAGGGGCAGTTTCTATTTCTGTGTGATTTTGAAAGGTTTAAGGAATCAGCAAAAGGTTATATAACAGATAATAGAGAAGAATTCTGGCTTCTACAGAACCTTGCAAAGATATGAGGGAAGGCAAACAGCTGCTTCTAGGTGGTATTTTTTTTGTTGTTTGCTTGGTTTTGTTTGTTTGTTTTTTAAAGAACTTGAAAAGCAGAGGTTCTTTGAACAAGGCCTTTGTTGTCATAAGTTTCTCAAGCCACCAAACCAATAAATACTATTGTGAGCAACTTAAAAAAGCAGGTAAACTGAGAAAGAAAGCACTTAAAAGATAGGCCTAGGGTTACATGGTGTGACCAAAACCGAATTCTGTGTCTTAAAACTCAGTTATCTAATCTCCCCACTCCATTGCATATTCTACTAGCATTCATTCAGTAAAGTACCTTTCATCACTGCAGGAGTCTCACTAAACACAGTGGCATTGGAACAGGGTTATCTCCAGACACTGTTGACATCATGTCTCTGCCCACATACCAACTGGGTGAATATCGGCCCACATGATTCTTGTAAGTGGATTACAAGAAATCCACGATAGATTTCATTCACTTCTTATGAAACCAAGAACTTTCCCTCTTGAGCTTCCTAATGAGATATTGTTATTCCTTTCTTTGCAGGGTACAGGTTGGGTCTTGTTAGCTCTCTGAATTCTTAGGCACTGAACCGAGAAAATCAAATCCATGATTTTACTGTGCTTGCACAGAAGTTAGTGCAATTCATAAGGTTTACACTTTAGTTTTACTTGTTTTCTTAAGAATACAGATGTTAATAAACTGTTGAGTCTGCCCAGGAGGCAGAACTGTTGTTTTGGGTGAAACTAAATGACTTCACCTCCTATCCTCATGGAGTGACAGATTGACTTCTTCACTTTAGTGTGTGACTTCTTCACTTTAAACTTCAAGAATTGGTTTTTTTTCCATTTGAGAAAGATGTTTTCAGGTTTATTAGGAGATAGCAGTATCCTTAAAATAATTCAAGAAACCAAATCCCAGAGCTTCTAAATGGCAAGAGTTAGGAATAGCTCAGGTAGAAACTAACTTTGGACAATTTACCTAATTAACTGAGTTTCAGTTTCCTGAACTAGAAAACAAGTGGATTGGTTCAATTGCTTCAAGCTCCTAGGTTCTTGTTAGAGAACTCTGTTGTAGTCATACACGAATAATAAAAAAGTTTAAATATGTGCATGATTTTATTTTCTTTTAAAGGAGATAGTTTGTATTTGTCAATAGAGTTTAAGTTTTTGTGTATGTGTGATTGGTTATACTTGTCTATGCATGTAAAATTTTAAGTTGTTAATAAGATACAGTGGTTTCTTTTGGAGTGAAGGACTGTGAATCTGTGGGTAAGGAAGGGAGAATTTTATATTCATTTTTACTTTTGTTTGCTTATTTTTTAGGTCCATGCGTTGTTTAAAATAAAAAAAAAGATTTGTTTTATTTTTTAATTTTTAATTATTATGGATACATAATAGTTGTATATATTTATGGAGTACATGTGATATTTCAATACAGGCATACAATGTGTAATAATCAAATCGGGATAATTGGAGTATCCAAGCATTTATCATTTGTTTGTGTTGAAAACATTCCAATTCCACTCTTTTAGTTATTTTTAAATATACAATAACTTACTGTTTATTGTAGTCACCCTGCTTTGCTGTCAAATATTAGATCTTGCTCATTTCATCTAACTATATTTTTATGTATTATTATTTTTAAAAGGACAAAAGGAAGACTTTCAAATTATTATAGGATGCATACCAGGATAATATTTGAAATTTCATTTCAGACTCCAAATATTTAACTTTAAAGTTTATTTGTAATTATAAGTAGACTTTTGCTTTTGTTATAGTAAGAAAGGTCTTGTAAATCCTGTTCTTAAGTGAAAGCAACCAATTTTGTTTGGTATAGCATTTAAAAGCATAGAAGGAAGGTTTAGCAAAGTTAGTGACAAGATTATATAGCTTCTGTTTATTGTGTCCTCTAAATTAAGATCATCTTCCTTTGATTTGCAACTATAGGAATGAAATACAGGTGGAAAAAAATTGGTTTTTAAACTAATTAGTAATGAACTAGTGCCAAGTTTAAAATGTTTCAGAGTTTTGTTGCCATATTTTAAATGCAAAACAGTAGCTCCCTCTTAATCTTTTTAGAAGATAAAACTGCAGGAAATGAAAAAGCAGTCAGCTGAAACAGCAGAAAGCATTTTTAGAGGCTGCATATGGTAACTGGACTTGAATTTTGGTTTGAGCATTAGTTTTTGTTCTATTTTCCTATTTTTACAGATGTTTCTATTAAATTTTGAGAAAGTGTAACAACCCCAAAACTAGCCTGGCATTTTTGTGGGGTTCCTTTTATCTTTTCTACTTTTCTCTCTTTATTTTTTTGAAAATGCCTTAGGGAAATTTATAGAAAATAAGAACCTAAGGAATATTTTGTTCTAGTTTTGAAAAATTAGAGTACCTCCCAGCATTATTATAATTACATTTTATTATAGTCAATATAAAATAGACATGATAGGTTTCTTTATTTCTAGTTGTTCTGTTAAACCTTCATCATTTCATCCTACCTGGCATAATGTTTTCTAGCCTTCCCCATATTCAACGACATCAAATATGCAAAAGATAATTTAAAGGCGAACTGCAATGTTTGTTTTGTGCCACGTTGAAGTTGTCACAGTTCTCCCTTGTTATTATCAGATTTGCATTCTCTGGCTAAGTTATTTGTATTTCCATTCCATTCATGGTATGGTATCACTATAATTCAACTTATTTCATTGGAACATCAGGCAATTTATGTTAAAGTTAGTAATTTCATGATGATTATGATGATGAGACCTTACTTTTGCTAGATACTGCATTAGACATTTTTAAAATTCATTTAACAAATACTCATTGAGTACCTTCTATGCCCCAGGCAATGATCTAGGAGCCGAAGATTGTTTCTAATCTACATAAAATTCTTCAAGGCAGATATTGTCTTAATTTTATAGATGAAGAAGCTGAGGCTAAAGAAGAGAACAAATTTCCCAGCATTCTATAGCCTGTGAGTGACCAACTTTTAGTTTAAACCTGTTATATTTGATTCTAGTATGTACTTTGCTCTATTCAACTGCCTCATGATAGATCAGTACTATTTCCATATACATTAAGATGTTTATAAACATCCAGGATTGGTCCGAATATGCTTGACTATGGATATAGTTAAGCTGACATGTATATGGCATAGGATATGAAGTCCATAAATAATTGTTCCTATTTGACCTTGGTCCTTCAAGAGAGCTAGAAGGAATGCTAAAACCTGGGACTTTGAACATCAAAAAACATACAATATTTAAGAATAAATTTTACTAAAATATTTTGAGATTTATACACTGAAAACTAGAAAATGTTTTGAAAGAAATTAAAGAAACCTAAATAAAAGGAAAGATATCCTATGTTCCCAAATCAGGAGACTTAATATTGTTAAAATGGAAATACTCCCTAAATTGATCTACAGATTCAACACAATTCCTGTCAAAACCCTAGATGATACTAACATTCATTGGGATCCAGAATAGCCAAAACAATCTTAAAACAATCTTATAAAAAGGAATAAAATTGGAGGACTCACGCTTTCCAATTTCAAAACTCACTACAAAACTATAGACAGTGTGGTACTGGCATAGGATAAAAATACAGATAAATGAATTTGAATTGAGAGTTGAGAAAATAAACTTTCATTTATGATCAGTTGAATTTTGACAGGGGTACCATGACAATTCAATGCGGGAAAGAGTAGTCACTTCAACTGGTATAATTTGACAGCCACATGCAGAAGAATGTGGCTTCATACCATATATTAAATGGATCAGACACCTAAATGTAAGATACAAAACTCTAAGAAGGAAGCATAGGTGTAAATCTTTGTGACTTTGAATTAGGTAATGGTTTCTTGGATATGACACCACAAGCACAAGCAACCAAAGTAAAACGTAAATTAGACTTCATCAAAATTAATTTTGTGTTTCAAAGTATACTGTCAAGACACTGAAAGACAATCCTCAGAATGGAATAAAATAATTGCAAATCTTATATATGATAAGGGTCTAGTATCCAGAAAATATAAAAAAACTCTTATAACACAACAAAAACTCTTACAACTCTTATAACCCAATTAAGAAAAGAATGTGAATAGACATTTTTCCAAAGATGGTATACAAATGGCCAATAAGCACATGAAATGATATGCAACTACATTAGTTATTGGTAGATTACAAATTAAAACCATAATTAGATATCACTTTATACCACTAGGATGGCTATAATAAAAAAGACAGACAATAACAAATGTTGGCAAGGATGTGCAAAAATTGGAACCCTCATGCGTTGCTGGTGAGAATGTAAAATAGTGCAGCCACTTTGGAAAAGTCTGGCATTCCTCAAGAAGTTAAACAGAGTTACCGTAGGGCCTGAAAATTCTACACCTAGGTTTATGCCGAAGAAAATTGAAAGTATGTCCACACAAAAGCTTGTACGTGAATATCCATAGCAGCATTATTCATAATAGCCAAAAAGTGGAAGCAACCTGAATATCAACTGATGAATGAATAAACAAAATGTCGTTTATTATTTAGCAATGAAAGGAATAAAATACTGATACATGCTTCAGTGTGGATGAACATCATGTTAAGTGACAGAGGCTAGTCACAAACGGCTACATATTATATAATTCCATTTATATGAAGTGTCCAAAATAGGAAAATTCATAGAGACAGAAAATAGATAAATGGTTGCCAGGATCTAGAGAGAGGGAAGAAATGAAAATGTTCTAGAATTAGATACTGGTGATGGTTTAGTAAACTCTGTGAGTACACTAAAAAACACTGAATTTTAAAAGGGTGAATTTTATGTGAGTTATACCTCAACAAAACTGTCACATATTGTTCTTAGAAACCTATTGGCTTTGGAGGTTTCGATTCAATCTACCGCTTCAATTACCTGTTTGTGTCTGGATTATTTCAATTAAAGTACAGTGTAATCTAGACCTTTATTATCCATGAAGACCTCCAATTTCTTTATTTTTATCAATCTGATTGTCTATTGCCTTATTTTACATCGCTAGCCTTATTACATATGGGCAAAAACTGATACAGAACAATATGTTGTCATATTTCTTTCCTAATTCGCTTTTTGAAAAACTTAATGTTATATTAATTTTCAAACCAAGAGTGGCATATTGTAATTACACCATTTGGAAATATGTTTATTTTCAAGAGTATGGATTGTGTTTCTATAGAAACTGCTTTTCCTGTGTTCTGTGTTACTCATAGAACTTGATGGCCACACACTTGAAATGCTCCCTGGCCAGAGCACGAGAGTCTTGGAGGGTCAGTGTAGAAATGATTCATGGTTTGATCAAATGCAGGCAGGTTGAATATGACTTTTATAATGTGGCTGTGAGCCCAGTTTATGGTGTGAATTCATACATGTCCCTTACTTTTGTAAACAGGGGCTCAAAGTAGGTTTTGTTTCTTAAATGCTCTGGCATGATGCTAATGAGAAGTGTGAGTGTCACAGGAAGCAAAGTTTTCTGAGGAAAATAGGAGGTTGGTGGAAAGAGGAGATAAAATCTTTGCCAAAGGGCCGGGCACGGTGGCTCACGCCTGTAATCCTAGCACTCTGGGAGGCCGTGGCAGGTGGATCGCTTAAGGTCAGGAGTTCAAGACCAGCCTGAACAAGAGCGAGACCCCGTCTCTACTAAAGAATAGAAAGAAATGATCTGGACAACTAAAATATATATAGAGAGAGAAAAAAAAAAAATTAGCCGGGCACGGTGGTGCATGCCTGTAGTCCCAGCTACTTGGGAGGCTGAGGCAGGAGGATCACATGAGCCCAGAAGTTTGAGGTTGCTGTGAGCTAGGCTGACGCCATGGCACTCTAGCCCAGGCAACAGAGTCAGACTCTGTCTCAAAAAAAAAAAAAATCTTTGCTAAAGGATGGGTTGTTTTCATTGGCATTCCCAGTACATTTCTCCTGGGGTGTGCCTGGGGATCCTCTGCTGTAGTTGCTAGATAATATTCCCTCTTATTCAGGGCGATCGGATAAAGAAACCAGTTATTTGGGGCATGAGTGTAGACAGCAAGGAGCCATGGTTCTTTATGTGGTCTTTGGCCCAGGCGTTCTTGCTAGTGATGGAAATATGGGGCTGGAGGGGAAACAGTGGGCAGCAGTATTTGATAACATGAGGCGTTGGCAACCCCAACTTCATTTCTGATCTTCCCTTTTGAAATAGATTATATTTTAGCCTCTTGTCAAATTGAATGCTAAGTATCCCTGCAGTCGATGTCTGCCAGATCTTTTGCATACTTTGAGAGAATTCTGTAACAGAGCTTTAGTTTCCAGCCACATTTGAGTTGTTAATTTTAATCAACTATTTCACACATTGGTCCTACTTACTGGTAACTTCTCCACCTTGCCTCTTAGTCATTCTGCCCAATTCAAGTGATGGCAACCTCCAAATTTAGCTCCCACAATCCTTGACTAACATTCTTATTGTTTCTTCCAATGGCCCCACGGGGGGAGATGGTATATTTTTTAAAAATCTTATCTTTTATTCTTCAAAGCGGTTTTGAACTTGGGTAACTAGGAAATTCCATCTTAAATTAGAATAGATTATTCAATTTTTAAAGGTGAGTAGGAGTAGATATCTTAAATAGTGGTCATTTGAGTTCTAAATGTTCACCTGAATTTCTAAAAACAATATGGTTTCATGCTGGAAAAATGTTTTAATTATCACACTATCTTGGAGTTAAATGGAATCTTAAAATATTTCACTCTTTTCTTCCTAGTAGAGTACTTCAGCTAAAAACATCCTAAACAGTTAGCAATCTGACATAATTTTTAAAATCTCTTAAATTAATTCCAAAGTTTACCAGTTTTTACTGTCAGGGAAATTGTGCTTTAAAAATTTTTTTGTTGATTTCCTTTGACAGGGTTAATTCAGTTTTCTCATTTATTTTTCCCTAAATATAATAATTATATTAGGTGGACGTTGAATACATTCACCCTCAACATGAAGGCAAGTCATTCTTTTCTAGTTTACGCCAGATATTTTTCTTGTAAACAGGGAAAAATCTGTTAGACCAATGACTTCATAGTCACCCTTGAGCTTGATCCAACTTTGAATTTAAGTTCGGGTTGAGCTAAACAAACATAGAAAGATCACAACGAGAACTCTGGTTTTATTACCCGGAGAGGTGCTGAGATGTAAGTACTATCACTAGATTGGAGACCCTAGGCCCAAATTCAACTGAAGTTCATGAATATATATCTGTTATTTCCGGGGAACATCCTATTTAGGAGCTACTGAGAAATTAGAAAAATAAGTTTGCCATGTCTACTGTGAAAGGTGGAAATTTAACACAGGGACAAAGCTGTCTACAAGGGACAGCAAGGCGTGTTCTTTGAGGCACCTGGTAGCATTGGAGATCCTGGTGGGTTAGAAACTCAGAGAATGGTACAATGAGTATAAGAGGGATGGTAAAGAGTAGAGGATGGGTAGTTAACTGTGCAAAAGAAACTGAAAGGTGTTCCCACTATTCCAATAACTTTGAGACAGACATCTTAGCGTGAGTACTAAGGTAAAGGGAGAAAACTGAATCTCCTCCCTTTCTCATGTCTGTCTCAAAAGTTATTTCCTGCCTTGGATGGAAGGGAAGGAGAGAGAAAAGTGGCATTACTTATTTTAGTTTCTCTTTTTAGATCTTTGGGTCCTAAAGTCTTATTGATGAAAACATGTGCAAAAGTGGGAATAATAATTATTACTATCTATTGAACATAAGCACTGTGCTAAATGCTTTAAGAACATTATTTAGTCTATATAAGTCTATTATATAAGCATGTTTCTATAAGTTAATGTATGTAAAGCACTTAGAATAGTGCTTGAAATAGAAGCCAAATAAATGTTGTTGTTAATACCTATTCTGGAGATAAGAGAGCTGCACCTGAGGCCCATGATTTAAAATAGTATGCGGTATTGTCTTTCTCCTTCAAGAACTCAGCTTCCCTTACAAAAGTCTTCCCTGATATTCTCCTGTATGTACATTTATGTTCATACTGTTTTTCAATTCTATGTTCTGACTAGTTCTAGTTTGTGAGTTCTAAATCCTTTTATTCCCCCTGCACTTATCCCTAGGGAAGTTCATTCTTATAATTATCAAGGTCTGGACCAAATTTATTTAGTGAGAATGTGGAATTTTTCTTACAAGATTTTAAAAGGACAAGTAAGATAATTACATGAAAGGATCTGTTTAGGTTCTTTTTGCATCGTAGGGGGTGGACCAAATAACCTTTGGATCACTTCCACTTGTATAACTCACCATTTCAGCAGGACAGCAACATTTCAGGCCAAAGTTCAACTTTTTTTATTATTAAATTCTTTTATTGTCGCCAGGAAACTAGAGAAAATGAATTCTTCACAGTATGCTTGTGCATGCAACTTGAAACGGTTTGCACACTAAATGAAATTAAATGAAAGACAGCTGTTGAGAAAGAGCTGTCAGAAACTGATTGGGTTCTATTAGAGGAGAATAGAGGCTAGGAATAAGTTTTCAGAAACAGGATATCAGTGGTTTAAAAAGAAAGCAAATTTACACACACAGAAACTCTCATGTGGTTGTGCTGTTGCATGTCTTTTCAGTTCATCCATCTTAAATTAGTATTTGCTTTTGGCGAGTAGGTGTCTGCTTTCAAGGCTTTTTTTCACATATCAAATGGGTGGCAGTTCTTTCTTTTCTGAGAGGTAAATACAGAACAACCTTACTACAATGCCATCCTAAGTACTTTGGTTTTGGTTAAACTGAAAATCCCGTAATATTTACCAAACCACTTCCTTTACCCAATATGTCTCTGTTCCTGCAAAATACAAAAGGGAAAGGACGTCTTGGCAGGTTGTCAGAGGCACCACCCAGGTCTCCTAAAATGACTGTCAGCAAGAAGGGAGCAATTATATCCCATAGCAGATTCAAAGCAGATGGTCACCTGTGGTGACAAGTATTACATTATTAAGCCTTTGATTTGTGATTGTACTTTGTGCTTTCCAGGCTCTGAAGTTATGTTACCTGTGTGATGCTCCCCCGTCCCCACCAGACCTCACTGCTCATTGTTTGGGCATGTGTTCCCATGGTTTACCCTAGGCCCTTCTACTGCTAAAACACTTTACTCTGCAATCTTCTAAACTTCCTGCAAGAGGGTAGATCATAGTAGATCTCTAGCAGGCCCTCCAGCAGTAGGTACAGGTATTATACACGGAACTGCCTTTAAAGGAATTTTTTTAAAAAGCCTTTTTGGGGTTTTACTATTGAAGTATAACCTATCCACAGCATAACCTTGTACAGGAAATTCAGTTAGCATTCAGAATTAGGAAAACTAATATAATGTTGCAGTCATAGAAATTTAGTCTCTGGAGCTTCTCCTTACATTGCATTTTTATATTTTCAACCCATTTAACAATGGTCTTCTGTAATCCATTGAGAGTCAATATCAAGTGCCTGCCTTTCAAATATCCCTCCACACCTTCTTTATTTTTTATAATTTAGAATACAAATCCATGTTGTCTCCCTTGGCTGAGATTAGGAGTCACATGATTCATTATCTGTAGTCCCTACTCTCCTCTCTACCTACCTTATCATAGTAGAGATCCTGCCACTGCTCCTGGAGTATCTGAACCAAGGTCTCCATGCAAATGGCACCATATCCAGTCTCGCCAGCCAAGCACATGGGTACATTTTCAACCTAAGTCATAGGAACATCCTGGGGATCCCATAGTTCCTCATTTATAATGCCACATTTGGAAATAAGAACAAAGATTGAAATGTTAATAGTCTCTAATTTAGATTTAACTTTTTTTCTCCCCAGAAGAACAGTGCTAGCCAAAGAAGTACACTTCTCTGATATAATTTACATATAAGCTTTATGAATGAGCAAGTGACCTGGTGATCACAGTATAACTCTTGCTTTCAGTATAACTTACATAGAGGGTCAAGCACAAGGTCAGAGGCACTAGTGGGGTTCCCCACCTTTAAAAAGACATTGACTGAAACAAGTGTCATTATTGAAAGTGAGCTGTGGACTTCCTAGTGATTTTATTGTGAGAATATTTGCTTCTTGATTCTGGAACTACTTCTATTAATAGTAACTCCTCTGAATGCTTTCTTCCTTTTTTTCCTGGTTGAGCTTCAGAACAGATACCAAGAATATTCCTTCTTATAATCAGGAAGTTCTTGAGCACTCATTCATGAGTCATGGCTAGAAGGGATAGGTCTATAGACATGAGGAATATTCCACCTCTTATTTTCCCTGCATCACAGAAAGAATCAAATCATCAGCATGTTCCATTGTTACCTGGAGGAGATTTAACTATTTGTATAACTTGCCTTATATATTCTGTTTCTCCTCACTTTCTCATTCATTCAGAAAACATTTATTGAGCAACTGTTACGTGTGGGCACTGTGTTAGGACTAATGTCAGGAAAATTGGTAAGCCACATCCACTGCTCTTGAGTTTATGGTCAGGTGAGCTGTGAGGAAAGTGGTTTTTTGTTTGTTTGTTTTTTGAGTGACAATGTGATGATTACTTGCTGTTAATGGCATTTATGTCAGCAATAGGCAATAATAATTTGTCTCCTTCATTTAGCCAATATAATCTTTATTGCCTCCACCATGTGATCAGCACTTTTGTCTGCCTGGCCAAAGATGAGATGACAAAATGTACATAGAGATTCATGGTGACACAGCCACAAATAAAATTCTTCATGCAGATAGTCTTTCTGAATTCTTGGCAAATTTTAATTTTTAATATTGTGAGCCTAAGCTATAGTAATTTGGATTTAATTATCATGTGATCAAGCTGGGGTGATACTTGTTAGTGAAGCCATAGGAAATCAAAGCCAGCAGCTGGGCTGCAGCTGTGTCCCAGCTGGTTTTATCTGAGATGAATTCAGAGAGAAAAGTGGCAGCAGGCTCCCCAGCTCCAGGAGATAGTATTTTTTGGTCACACAGGCAATACTTGCCAGATGTTTTTTGAGCCAGTGCAATTAACACTCAGGAAGTGAGAGTTCAGTAAAAAGGTATTAAGAATATGGTGCATGTTTAGTGGGCATGCCATCATTGTTTTCTTTACAAATAAACTCACTACATAGAATATTTACCTTATATAATTAGGCAACATGTTCCCTAAATTACAAGACATGCTCTTAAGGTTGGCTGTCTTAAAAAGTTCTCTGAACTCTAAGATTTTGACCTACGAAGTCTAATTTTTGCCTGAAAATATTTTATAGATGATACTGAGAATTGTGTATTTATGTTTAAAATATATTCGTTTGGTTTATTGATTTTATTAATTCTTACTAGAAATTACATTGGCCACTTTTACTTTTCCTGGAGGAAAAGTATTATTTGTAACTTAGATTAATCAGTATCATCCCTTTTGTAAAAGATACTTTAATGAAAGGTAGAATAAAATTTTTGCCATGCATAATAACAAAGAGTGGCTAATATCCATAATATTATATATTAAGACTTCCACCAATCAATTAAAACAACTCATAAGAAAAATAGGTAAGAGTTTTGAACAAGTGGTTCATAGATGAAGAATTTTAATTTGTAAATAATAAACTCACTAATGCTTAAAGGCAGATTTTAGTATGTTCTACAAGAAGGCTCTTCCTCATGCATTAAATGTTTGACATAAAGGTGTGATACTCAATGAGGTTGGTGCAAATAAAGAAAGGTTCCCTTATACCAGGCATTCTTAGAGGTTCTCTTTGGAATGAGTTTTCACAGTATAAGACTTCCCTGTATGTAATTCTTTTGATCTCCTCAGCATGGATTCTGTGCTTTATAATTAGATCAGATTACTCTGAGAAGGCTTTATGACTTTCAAAAAACAAGTAAGTTTTTTTCTCATGTATGAATGCTCTGGTGTGCACTGAGAACTGATTATCTGGATACCAGGGTAACTGGATGGAGCCCTTAGCATAGTCACTGCATGGATAGGCTTTGTCTTAAGTATGAGCATTCTGGGCTTTCTTCACATTTGATCTGTTAGTGAAGGCCTTCACACAATTAGTTCATATGTAGGTTTCTCTCCTGTATGAATTTAATCATGCGGTTGAAGATGTGATTTCTCAGCAAAAGACTTCCCACAGATACTACAGTCATGAGGTTTCTCTGCAATATGAACCTTCTAATGAATAATCAACTCTGACTTCTGTCTGAAGGCCCACCAACATTCAGTGCAAACGTAGAATTTCTCTCCAGTATAAATTTTCTGGTATGAAAGAAGATGTAATCTTTTGTTGAGAGTTTTTCCACACTGAGTACACATATATGGTTTTTTTCCTGTGTGAATCACTGATGCCCTAGGAGTTTGGCACCCTGCTTGTTCTATTACTTTATTCTGCGTATTTAAGATCATTGTTAGTGACAGTCTTCTAATCTTGAGCCATGGCAAACCCTGCAGCCTCACTGAGCAACATGCTTTGTACCAGATTATATTTTTTTGTGTTATATATCAATCTGTTAAAGTGGAGTTGGATTATTTTCTGTTACATAGTTGAAATGGTTCCTAATTACATTACTGGAAAACTGTTTGTTTTATACTGACTCATTTATATAGGTTACGTACTGACTTGCCATAGACTTAATCCTTCAGCCATGCAATGTGATATTATATAATTGAATGACAGTTATTTTGCTTATCTACCATCTTTGTGTAATAGTCTTTCAATTCAAGTTTTTGAGGGATATATGTAGCATTTTGTCATTAAATGTGTGCAGTTATATATGATGGTTTCTGTGTTATATTTTATATCAACACGATAAAATTGGTATAACAAGAATATTTGCTATCTTAGTCTTATTTTAGATGAATTTCTTATTATCAAAATGTGGCCTAAATATTTATCAACTTTCATTTCATTTTCGTGCGTCTGATGTGCAAGTAGAGATATTGGTATTTCCCAAGTCTTTAATAGTTTCATTTTTATTGTATATAAAATGATTTGTCAGAGTTTATTATTAATTACATATTTTTATAAGTACTGTTTATTGAATGTTTATACATAAGACACTGTGCAGAATATTTTATAATAAATAAAATGCTTCTGTTTTATATATCTCATTCAATCATCTTAGAAATTTTTAGTATGAAACTAGGTTTTCAAATTGGTAATAGTTTCAAACTGGCTAGGTAGAGCATGAGTAGCAGTGATTTGAAGTGATTCATTGAGAAAATGTATAAAACCGGAGCAGCGTAGGCTAAATTATTCAAATCTTGTTCAGAAATAAAATTTTCTGTTAGCCTTCGTAGGATTCTGCCCTTTGATTAGTGAGAAAATATGGTCTCCCATTAAAGCAGAGAATTTGAGAGTCGTGACATTATATTGTGAACTTTTAATGTTTATTGCCTAACTCTCTGTAAATTACTACATTTCAACTGCAACTCTGAACTGTAAATGCTGAGTGAATGTGATTAACTATTACCAGGGTGCATTTTGTATGTTCGTTCACAGGCTTAGAGCATCTGTGAATACTGCTTGGTTTTTGGTTAGTTGTGTTTGTTCCTGGTTCTGTATCCTATTGAATTGGACTTTGCTTATATAAAGAAAAGCCTATAAAGCCACAGGCAAGAAAAGTTGGAATTTCTTCCTTGGGGAAATCTCAAGTGTAGAGTTATAAGCAAATATTAAGGCTCAAAGTGGACAGTATAATGAGCACATTCAAGGAATTAGTAAGTATTTATGTAACACTTCATGTTTACAAAATGTTTTACAGCCATATTCATTAATTTACATAAGTCCCCTGGAAGGTAACAATGTTATTACATCTGTTTTATAAGCTAGACAGGCAAAATGTAGGCAAATTAAGTGGCAGAAAGGAAGAGAAATTAAGACATTCATTCTAAAGCTTGGTCCTAAATCCTAGACCATGCTGCTTCATTAGGAAAATAAAGAAATAAAATGCTTCTGTTTTGTTATAGACTTGGGCATGGTTCCTATTTGGGTAATTGTTTATATATATTTACAAAGTTTCAGATATTATTTTGTTATGAGGCTCAAAGACCTTCCAACACAATTCCAATGACAGAATATCCAAACTTATTAAGTGATAGATAAGATCCCAAGTTATAAATTCTCCATTAAATGTTGCATATGTCATGACTAATGGATTGGTAAATATGTCTGGTACATGCTCAGTATTGGTCTACACAGAATACTCTGTGACAAACACAGGTATCACCCAAGAGAGCAGACCTTGGTGACCATACACTGCCTGTAGACTGCTCTTTCCTTGTCACCCTGTTTCTCTTGGTGCTTTCCTTCTCCCCCCATAAAATAGCAAATTTCTGCTAAAGAGTAATAAATTTGCCCAAAACTTCAAAAAGGTAAAATTAGAAGATCTTCTGTAACAGGAGAGATTAAAAATAACTCAGAATCTTATATTAGAAAGCAGAGGGAGAGATGATAAATTATTGTATTCAATTAACTTTTTTTTCCACTTACTGAGTGCCCAGAAATTGCTTTAACACCCTGAGGTGTGACCATAAGGTAACGAGGAGTGATTTTTTAAAATAAATATACCATAAGGTACACTGTTTAAATGAGTGCTATTCTTCAGCGTAGCCACTCTTTACACTAATCCAACGATGCTGTCATTTCAAGAAATATTTTTAGAACTCGTCCTTTTGAATTGCCTTTAGAAGCCATTTATGAACTGTAAAGGAAAACAGTCTCACGTTGACTTAAAGTCACACCGTATTTTTTTAATCAGTCCCTCCCCTGCAAAGAAATTTATTGCTCAGGTTACTGACCTTTTCACTAGCCTTTGTTCTGCATTAATTTTTCTTTTCTTTTTTGTGTTCAAAATCTGTTCTATAATTTAAAAAAATAACAGTTTGCGATCGGTGAGGATATTTATTTTTTAACTTTTTATTTTGAAAAAATTTAGACTTACAAAAAAGTTACAGAAATAGTACAGAGAGTTTCCATATATCTTTCACCAAGTTTCCCCTAATGTTAACATCTAACATAAGCATAGTACAGTTATCAAGATCAGGAAATACTAACACTGATAAAATACTATTTGGTAATCTACAGACATTATTTAAATTCCTTTAATTTTCCCCACAAATATCCTTTTCCTGCTTCAGGATCCAATCCAGGAATCCCACATTGCATTTAGTTGTCATGCCTACTTAGGCTCTTCTAACCTGTGACAGTTGCCAATGAAGACATTTAAAGAAAGTACCGCGCCCCCCCCCCCCCCCCCCCCCCAAAAAAAAAAAAAAATAAGAGGAGAGGAAAGAAAGAGCCATAGACTCTGAATGTAATTCCAAACATGTCTCTGTCCCTCTTGCTATCTTGTCAATTCTTTCTTTCATGTACTTCATTTCTTACAAGCCATGTGCCAAATTTGTGCAGGTTGCAGCAGTAAGAAGAGTGCGATGATGCTTGGGTACGAAGGAGCTTACAGTATGCGAAGGCAACAGACTTATCTATCCATAACCATGGTGCAGGTGTATATTGAACTCTGAATTTTTTCATAGTGCTCAGAGTGTCTTGCATCTCTACCTTCCTTTCCACTTCTCTGCCATTATCTTGGTTCAAGTGTTCACCATCTCAAACCTTGTCTATTATAATAGTTTCCTAACTGGCCTCTCTATCTGTAATTATCCTCCCCTTTCCAACATTTAAAATACCTCTTTTATATGTACCATCTTTCTATTCAGTAACTCTTTGTAGCTCTTGCCAAGTTAAATTTCATAATTTCACAATTTCTTACCTTGGCAGCTCCAATATTTCTGTTAATTGGTGGGATTACTCTAATAGCCTCCTAATAGGTTGCCCCATAACTGGTCTTATATCCTCATATTGTAGACAGAGCGATCTTTTCAAAATGTAAATCTGATTATAGGTGCTCTGCTTAACAGCAATGTTTCCTTACCTCTAGGTTACCGTATAAAATCTTTAGCAAGATCTATTAGGCCTTGTATGATCTGACCATTAGCGATCTCTCCAGTGCTGTTTCTCCTAGCTTTCTCTTTCTCTTTTCAACTCTCTATCCACTAGGATTCTTTCAAATCCCTAGATATGCCCCACTCTGTCCCACCTCATGGCCTTCATATGTATCATGTTGCTTTTTCTACCTGGAACAGTTTTCAATTTATACCATTTTTCCTCTCAACAGCACTCATATGGAGAGTGGAGTGGAGCAATGGCAAGCAATAACAGCAAGAGAAACATTTTAAGGATGTCTGAAGCTAGTTCTTGAATGATGTGGACTGATCAAACACTAGTTTGGCCACTAGATACTGAAAAGCAAACCCAAATTTCAGTGTCTTAACACAATCACAGTTGACTTTTTGTTTACATAAAGTCTAATAAGAAAGTTTCTGGCCGATGGCACCCCAGGGCAACTCTTCTTCAAGGGATGACTAGGGACTTAAGTTATCTTATGGCTTGACTGTGCTGTATCTTCTGCATTCAGCCAGCTGACATGAGAAGAGAGCATGTAGCATCATTAGGGATGTAGCATCATTAGGGATGTTTTATGACCAAGCTTGAAGTGCCATATGTAGCTTCTGCCTACGTTATTTTTTCTAGAACCCTTTATTAAAAAAAAGTTTCCTTCTATTCCTAATTTGCTGAGTGGTTATCATTAACATTTATTGATTTATTTTTATTGAATGCTTTTTTCCCTATATTTTTAAGATGATTATATGCTTCTCCTTTAATCTATTAATCTACTTTCTTATTGTTCAAGTAACTTTGCATGTGTGTAATAAACCCAACTTGGTCATGACTTGATTTTATTTGGATTTTACTTACTAATATTTTATTTGCAATTTTTGCGTCTATATTCATTAGTGAGGTTGGCCTCTAATAACCCTTTTTTGTACTGTCCTCAGGTTTTGTCATCAAAATTATATAAGCCTCATTAAATGAGTTGAGAGTATTTCTTCTATTAAATTTTCTGGAAGAGTTTTGTAAGATTGAAATGATTTGTGTCTTTTTTTTTTTTTGAGACAGAGTCTCGCTTTGTTGACCAGGCTAGAATGAGTGCCATGGCATCAGCCTAGCTCACAGCAACCTCAAACTCCTGGGCTCAAGTGATCCTCCTGCCTCAGCCTCCCGAATAGCTGAGACTATAGGTGCAAGCCACCACGCTCGGCTAATTTTTTGTTTCTATTTTTAGTAGAGATGGGGTCTTGCTCTTGCTCAAGCTGGGCTCGAATTCCTGACCTCAAGTGATCCTCCCGCCTCGGCCTCCCAGAGTGCTAGGATTACAGGCGTAAGCCACCGTGCCCCGCCCGAAATGATTTGTTTCTTAAATGTTTTAGTGAATTTGTCTATAAAATCATTCAGGTCAGGTGGTAGTTGTGTGTGCGTGACAATATTTAACTATAATACAGTTTCTTTAACAGTTTGAGTACATTCATATTTTCTGTTTCTTCCTGAGTCAGTTCTGCTGATTTATATTTTTCTTGAAATTTATCCATTTCATCTAAGCTTTTAAATTCATTGGCATAAAATTGTTTGATATGTTCTTATTATCTTTTTAATCTCTGCTATGTCTTTAGTTATTCCATTTAAAAAAATCTAAATTTTAAAATCTGTACTTTCTCATTCTCAGTCTCACCAGCTTTGTCCGTTTTCTTAGCCTCTTCAAGAATCAACCTCTGGCTTTTTTAATGCTCCCTATTTGTATCTTCCCTCTCCTATTTTATTAATTTTGTTTCCCTTATTTTCACCTTCTTCCTCCTCTATGTGTGCGTGTGTGTTTAGTCTGTTATTCTTTTTCTAACTGCTTTGCTTTGATCCTTAACTCCTTAGTTTTAAGTTATTCTTCTTTTCTAACATAAGCACTCAAGGCCATAAATTTTGTTCTAAGTACCAATATTGCTACATTCCCCAAGTTATACAGCATTATCCCAAAGAGTGATACCCAGGAACTTTTTCTTTTAGAATTCTTTGAGGCCAGTGTGTAAAGTGTATTCTTCAAAGGAAGATTCACATCGTTCCTGTCAGATGCTTGTGAACACTGCAAATCCAGGGACACTACCAAACCAGTTCTTAATATTAGATTCTAAGCTGTGGGCTTTCAAGCCCTATAAGTGGTTTAAATTTCTAGCCCTAAACTCACATTAGCCAAGTTTTAGTTAGAAATTCTCACGAGGGCAGAGATCTTTGTTATCCAGGGCCTAGAATGGTGTCTGGCAAAAATAGGCACTCAATAAATATTTACTGAATGAAGAATGAATGAATGGGGAGACATTACCCCCCATTTTCTGATCCATTTAGAGCCATGACTGGAGAAGGGCAGATCTCCTGCTTCAAGGTGGGTTCTTCTAGCTTACTCACAGAGGGTATCACCCTTTGGGAATTCCAGTTTTCAGTAGGGGTCCTCCTTTAACCTCTTATCCTGCTTGGACCCCAACTTTGTCTCCTGTCCCCCTGACTCTGTGTCATGTGCCCATTTGGATCCAAGGCTCTGGTTCACTAAGAATTGGTAGCTGCTTTCAGGAGAGAATCCTCCCAAGTTTTTCCTTCTGAGAAATGTTATTTTTCAGTTGTTTTTGGCTTATAGGTATTTCTCTTTATCTCCAGCCTAATCATACTTTAAAAAGACTTATTTTATATTTTAGCCAGAATTTTTATGTGTGATGTACTGGTCTTCTATCTATTGCTACGAGTGTAATTCTCTGTAACTATTTCTTTAGAAGAGATACAATGTGAAAATTAATATGGAAGAGTGGGTTATAAGAAAGTTAGTGTCTCTGACTTCATGACATTATGTCTTTACCCCGTGGAAGTTATAGATGATTTTCTTTTGTGTGTTTCAAATTAGAACACTTTTTATTATTATCCCATAGGTTAATGCTGTTTCTTACTGCTCAATATGTACTACTGTACGTCAGGCATTTTACATATATTTTTTCTAATCATTATTACAGTGTTACAATGATGCTTTATTAGCTTTATTGTAAAAGTGAAGAAACTAAAAGCCAAAGCATGTATGAAACTTTTCCAATGATTTCAGGCAGTAAGAAATTGTAGTAGGCATGTTTTATGTCATCTACCTTCCACGTGATTCTGAGGAATGGTACCTCACCTCGTTGAGGGGTGGCAGCCATGGGTTGTACCATATGGTCCCATCCCAACCAAGTGGATAAAAGGTACTAACTTGACCTAAGGATCTGCAGTCTGTAGGTTGGTTATTACTCTTACCAACTTAAAAACTAATCTGGGCCAATCAGGTTCTCCCTCTTCTACATGAATTTTGCCAGTGGTCAAAATTTTCTTTAAAAGACAAGTGTTAGGAAAAAGAAAAAAAAAAAATCAAGGATTTGTAAATGGTCAGTTTTGAGAACAAGTAACACAGAGCTATATTTTTCAGCCCTCTGTCTCCTTTATCTTTGTAAATCAAGTATTTAAATAAGAATTACAGCCTAAGAGACAACACAATAACTTCTATAAAATTACTCTAGTGCTTTATTAAATCTCAAATATTTATGAGACCAATGGAAATAGGAAAAAGAGCCACTATGTGTTTACAATTTCCCTGCTTGGAATTGATTAACTTTAAAGCAATTACACCGAATTGACATATCCCCTTATTATAAGGACACAAAATGGCTGGGCGCGGTGGCTCACGCATGTAATCCTAGCACTTTGGGAGGCCGAGGTGGGCGGATCGTCCTGAGCTCAGGAGTTCGAGACCAGCCTGAGCAAGAGCGAGACCCCATCTCTACCAAAAATAGAAAGAAATTAATTGGACAGCTAAAAATATATATAGAAAAAATTAGCCGGGTATGGTGGCACATGCCTGTAGTCCCAGCTACTCGGGAGGCTGAGGCAGAAGGATCGCTCGAGCCCAGGAGTTTGAGGTTGCTGTGAGCTAGGCTGACGCCATGGCACTCGCCCCAGGCAAGAGAGTGAGACTTTGTCTCAAAAAAAAAAAAAAGACACAAAGTCAGAGTAGCACTACATAAAAATGTATTTATTCCCTTCAGTCATTACTAATTAATTTATTCAATAAATATATATTTTTTGAGCACCTACTGTGCTCTCAGAATTGAGCTGGTTGCTAGGGATACAGTGGTTAACAAAGCAAACTTGGTTCTTGCCTTTATTTACATTCTAGCAGGAAAACACATAAAACAAGTAATTGCAAATAATTACTGAATCATAGTCACAAAAATTTCTATAAAAAAGAAATAAGATATATAATATAAGGACCAGACAATCAGGAACTAGCATAAAAAACAAATAATACAGGTAAGTCTTACTCATTATGGATATAAAAATTCTAAGCAAAATATTAGCAAAAATGATCCAGGAGAACCTTGAAAGAATAATTGCCATGACCAAATGGGATTGATATGAGGAGTGCAAGAATAGGTCAATATCAGAAAATCTGTTAATATAATTTACCATATGATAACATCAAAAGAGGAAAATTATAGTATCACCTCTGTATATGATGAAAGGCATTTTACAAACTTTGCCATATATTCTTGATTAAAACCCTTAGTTAAATAAGAATATGTATTTTTATTGACTGCTTACTACATTCTAGGCAATTTTCTAAGTACTTTATGAGTTTTAACTAATCCTTTCAAAAAATCATATGAGGCAATAATATTATTATCTTCAGACACATAAAGAGATTAAGTAGCTTACTTGCTCAAGACCACACAGTTTATGTATAGAAGAATCGAGTTCCAGAGTCTATGCTGTATTGTCTTTCATGTAGGATACTTTATATACATATGTAAAGTGTATGTACATAACTTATCCTTCCAAAAGAGTATAATGTGTCAATATATGTGTTCATATATATTCATATATGTATTTATGTGTGTCTATATAGACACATACATACATACACACACACATCAATTGAAAGGCCAACATCTTGCTTAATAGGGAAAGGCCAGAAGCATTTCCATAAATTTATTAAGCCAATGGTAACCTCTGTCCCTACTATCATTTAATATTGTTATATAGGTACTAGCCAAAGGAGTCTCATATGAAAAAGAAATCAGAAATTAAAAAAAAAAAATAAGAAATGAGGAGCATTAACCATGCCTTCTAGCTAACATAATTGTGTATCTGGAAAACCTAAGTGACTCAACTAAAAAACTTACAAAAATAAGAGAATTCATAAGAACAGATTCTGAGAAAGAATAATAATGAGGTAGAATTATCCCCATTTTTATAAAAAAGTATTAAGCTACAATAGTTTAAAGACTGTGGTGCTGGTATAGACAGCTAAATGGAAAAGACTGGGAAATCCAAAAATAAATATGGAATGAGTATAGGATAAATATATATGAAAATTTCACTTGATAATGTTAGCATTATATATCACAGTGGAAAAGATGGAGCATTCAATAAATCTTACTATTATGCAAAGAAATGAAGTTGAATTTGTACCTTAAGTCTTACCCAAAATAAACCCCTTAGTAGAACAATGACTTCAATGTGAAAAGTTAAATCGGAAATGTATTAGAAGAAAACATCAGAGACAGTGTAAGATAATCTCTGCATGAGAAAGTCTTTTTCAAGTATAATATAAAACTCAGAAGCCATGAAAGAAACAATAACTTTAAATACCTAAAAAACAAAATTTATATACAGGAAGAAAATCTGTTAAAAGCAAAGTCAAGGACAAATGAAAACCTGGAGAAAATATTGCACACGTACCACAGACCAAGACTATTTTCTTTATTGAATAGAGAATATCTACAAATAAGTTAAAAAACGATGACCAACAACCTGCTAGAAAAATAAAGGACAAGGACAGATCACCAAAAAATAAGCACAAGTGACTTTTAAGCTTTAAGAAAAAGATGCCCAACTTCACTCAAAATAAAACATGAAATAACATTATTTATCAGATTATTGAAGATAAAGAAGTTTGATCCAGTCTGGTTGTCAAGAGTTTGAGAAAGCAGTTGGTCTCATACTTTTGGTGGAATTAAAAATTGAAACAACTGCTGCGAAGGAAAATCTGTAAAAAATTTAAATGCATGTATCCTTTGTCTATAAGGAATTTTCTTACTTTTGTACTTTCATTTGGCCAAAATGACGTAAGTATAGTTATTGCATTATTATAATAGCAGAAGATTGCAAACAGTTGTCTATCAGTAGACTGATTAAATATATTATGGTACACCATGGAATATACTATGCAACTGCTTTAAAGAATGAGGAAGTTCTACAGTGGTAACGGAACAATGTCCAAGACGCATTGTTAAATAAAGCAAAGTGAGAACAGTATGTCTGATATGCTACCATTTGTATAAATTATACACACACTTAGAAATGCATAGCTTATCTTTATTATAAAGTCATTTCCAGGGAGAGGAATTAGCGTCTGGGAAACAGAGAAAAGAGAGAGACTTTCTTTTCACGGCAAATTCTTTTATATTTTGTATTATGTTCAGGTTTTGCCTGTTCCTTAAAAATAGAATTAACCATATAAATGTCAGAAGTTTAGTCTTTTTAAAAGTGAGATGATATCAATTCATAGTTGTATCTCAAAAACCTTATTAAAAAGACTTTCGTGCATGGAATTTCATTTATCCATCTTGGATGAAAAGCCTAGTTGGCCCTGCTATGATTTGACTTTGTGTTTTTGTAGGCTCTAAGTAATCTAAAATGATGCATTAGCTCTGTGTGTATCAGAGACCTATGATGTGTTATTTGAATCATCTGGTAAATAGATGTTTGAGGGTGGAACTCTTTCACCCATTTTTTAAAAAAGAAATTTAATTTTGTAATGGTAGTACATTGTGTAATAAGCACATACGAGGATTGGAGTCATCATTTTGGAAATGTCCTTAAATGGAAGGAGGAAATGATAAACCCATAATACCGTCAAACAGTGTGGGTTCAGCATTATTTTTCTATCTCTACCATGGATCTACTGGGTGACTCGGAGTAAGTAGTTTCATCCAGTTTTACCTCAAGTCTTTGTATTCCTAACAGAGGAGCAATTATGTTGGTTCCTTTCGTATTCAGAGAGTGGCAAATTAACGAGATTTTGGGTGACTTCTAGCTTCTAGCAGTGAGACAAAGTAGGTTTTATATGGCATTATTCTTTGAGGCCACATAATAATTTTTCCTAAAGTAAGACAGTGAAATAGCTCCTTGATGTTAACTGAGTTTGTAAATTGTTTTTTGTTCATTTTGAATAATAGGCCTCACAGTTTTAATAAGAAAAAAAGAAGATAGGTTTTCTTACACTCATTTTAATAATGAGATAAATGTACAGTTGAAAGAGATTATGTAACTTAAGCTCTCATGACAAACAGGTCACAAAGCTAAATTTTCCCACATAATGTCATATTTGATGAGGAATGTATCCTTATTTGAAATATTACATCAGGGAGTAAGTAGTATGCTTTATGGAGCACTAATGCCAGCAGTCACATTATGGAGCCCCATAATAAGCACACGACAAAGTGGTTTGAAAATTGGATAGGGCTGTAGCATTCATTTACACAGCATTCAAAACACAATAAATTCTGAGTCAAGCAAGTGGAACTGCAGAATTTTAAGAGGGTGAGAAATGAATTGTCTTGTGTTTACTTCTTTTTTTATCCTCTCATTTTCTTTCGTTGATGTTCTTCTCTGATTCGAGAGACCAGTCATTGTTGCCAGTTGACTGGGCTCTGCTGGCTCATCAAGGGGCTGTGGCAGTGCTTGTTTCCATGAGAGCTGGAAGAAAAGCTGCAATGGAAAAAGCACACGCAGTCTCTTGTAAGTAGCTTGCTGTGTAATTCTCAGGGCCCGTGTTCCTCTGAATGTGAACTTGGTCTGATAGCTTTAGAACTGGAGCTTCATTGATACAAATGACTGTGCATGCAAGCTGAGCTTTGATATCTGTGAGCAGTGGCAGAGCAGTTTGGTTAACATATACACATCCAGGTGTGTAAGAAAAAGCTGTGCAATTTGACTTTAGTCAGTTTGGTTGCCAGGGGAATTGGATATTCCTGGGAAAAGAAAAAAGCACCACATTTCTGGAGATATTGTAACCATTCAGGTATTTAAGAGATTTTTTTGTTTGTTTTTATTAGATAAATCCCTTTTTGTATGATCAGTTGATCTTAAATATCATATAATCTGCTATGAAAATTGGTGGTAGACTCTGTTCTTAGAACTGTAGTACCATTGAAGCCCATGCTCATGGTATCATTTAGAATTGTAATAAATATGATAAAGTACCAAAGTCCCATTAGATTATGTGAAAACAGTATATAAGGGATAAAAATGATATCTATGAAGTTGAAGCAAGACATCCTGTACCTGATCTTCATAATGATCATTAGAGTTTATGTTGATTGGCACTCAATTTCATCTTGGCGTTTTCCCGTGTTTTCTCTTGGTGCTTGATCCGGTATGAATAACCTGGTTGCAATAATTATAATGTAATGAAGATTGAATTATATACATCTTTGTTTTGTAGCCATATAGTTTTTTTTGTGCTGATAATGTTGCTTTTTCCCATAGTAACAACAACAAATTGTTCTTTTTTTATCAGTTTTTAAATATTCACATTCAAATTTAGCACTTTTAGTTTATGTGGCCTTATTTCCCGATCATTTTCACTGCCCAGGTTCTATTGTTGTGCATGCTCCTTTTCTGGGGGAGCCGTTTAGTTTTGGTGTATACCAAAATAAGTCTCATACTCGGCAGTTGCAAAATTACTTTCCTTCTTTATGGATTATTCTATATTCTTGTCTTCTAGTCCTAAATCATGGTCAGCAAAGATTAGAGGCAGCAATCGCAAGTGTTCTACTCTTTGAACAACTGTATAAAACTATATCTTCCCCTCACCCCCAAAGAAAATGGGTTTAATGTGTGACACCCTGATTGGGATGAGATTGCTGCTGGGTGAAGAGGAGGCTGTGCAGGGACTTTCTTGACAGCAGAAGTGCTCGTTACTTCCTTAGTGCCCGAGCTGCAGTATCTATTCCATACCACAAGTGAGCAGCTTGTTTTCCAATCAAAATGGATTCATCTGCAATTTGACCTGTTTTGGAAATTAGGTACATTTTCCAACTTATATATTTTGAGGCCCTTGGGTATTTGAAACATTTCCTAGTCTACTTTCCCAGACATAAAGGATACCACGTGTGAAGTATGTGGAATGAGAATGTCAAGGTGTTTGGGTGGATTGTTTCTACAGAAAATATATTTGCTAATTGTAGTTTTTCTATAAAGACTTTAAAGTAACTAAGGGAAAATCTAAAAGCACCTCTTCAGAACTGAAATAAAATATGTCTACTGGTATAAATAGAACCTTCCAGAGCATAAGCCAATGAGCCACTTCAAATACCACCTCCTTTGTGAAGCCTTCTCCAGTGACCTTGTTAAGAGAAAGTAGCCATCCTCTGCTCCGCTCTTCCAAAGTACTTTGACCTTCCACAAAAATGCTTATCTCTTATCTCAGTGTGCCTAGAATTATATTCTTTCTTATCTCTCCCTATCTACCATTGAAATCAGGGTAGGGATTTTGTCTTACTCCTTTTTGTATTTCCCCAACTACTATGCCTAGACCATTCAATGTAGCCATAGATCAGGCACCCACCCCAACCCACCTGGTTTTCCTCTTCTGAGTGGTCTGTTCACTCCCTCCTCTCTGCTAGAATTATATGCTCTTAAAAGCACTATTCACATACCATTCCAATGAGTTGTTTATATAGCTGTCTCTTCTATTAGACTGCAAATTCCATGGGGATAGGACTAAGCCCGCCATCTAAATTTGAATGAATGTTGGGTTTATTCAGTGAATGGTGGCCTTGAGTGTATAAATGTGAAAGCTAGGGGCCCATTTTCCGCAGTTAACTGCACTGCATAATAATAATAAAGCATAAATAACAATTGCTCATTATAATACATATACCTGCTATAGTGCTTTTTATCCCTGGAGAACCACAAGTGACAATGAAGTATCCAGCTTCATTATATTCATATCTTCATGACAAGGAAGGATATATTGCTTATTAACTCTTACTTTAAAACCTAGAGATGGTAATCTATCATTTCTTAGAAGGTTAAATAGAATTGATTGTTATGTCCTTTTTTTCTGATCACTTATCAGATGGACTTGGATTTTTGTGTTTTCATTATATCTAATGATGGAATTGCCTGTTGATTAGTTTATATTCCCCAGGAATGTAAACTCCCTGCAAGCAGGCACTGTGTTTATGCCCAGGTTCCTAGCATAGTACCTAGAGAGCATGGTGAACGATCAACAAGTATCTGATGAGTGGAATAGAGAAATAAATGTGTGATACAATTAGAAAAACCTATACGAATTCTTTGTCTTAACTTTAACGTGAAAGTTCTTTTTACTGCTTTGTAAAGAATCACAGGGACCAAATGGCTTTTGAGAGAAATGTTGAAAACTTGTGAAGATAGTGGTCCTTAGAAGCTAGAATATGGGTCTACTGTTGATTGTGCCAGGATTCTTCCTTTAGAAGACTAAACTTCATTCCTTTAGAAAATTAATCCTTTTTGTTTCTCTGTCTCTATCTTAGATTCTTACCCAGAGAATGAGACCTTCAGTAAAGGTAATGTGAGAAGAAATCAATTAGAACACAAAAGTAAAGTTTCTCAGCAATCAAATTTTCTGTAATTTTCTGACCAAATCTTACAGAAGTACAGGTTTCATTAATAAGGGGTTTACAGATCCTACTCTGTATATATGTGAGCATGAAATGAACTTGGTAACAAATAGCTTTTAGTAAGTTATTCCCTTACTCTTAAAGTAGCATTGAATAATTTTGATTTAACTCTCAAGCTGCTTTTGGAAACCCTCTACTTTAAAAGTTAATATGTAGTTTGTCATTGAAATGAATTTTTCTTTACTCTCAAAGATAACTTCCTAGAGATGGGAAGGTATCTAGTCTTTCTTTTCCTGTTCTTATGAGATACAAAATAAGCCACTTGCAGTATCATTTACTACTTTGTATCTTTCTCTCTTTTATCATCAGGGTACCGGTTTTGCTTCTGGAGGAATATACTGTGAATAAGAAAGCCACAGAAGGATTTAGCTATAGGAGATCCTAGAGATCCTTCATTTTCAGCTTTTCTTTTATAGATGAGGAAACCGAGGCTCTGAGATATTAACTGATTTATTTAATATTACAGAGCAAGTCCATGGTAGAGCCTAAACTGGAACCTAGGTCTCTTGACTGCCTATTTAAGTCTCTTTCTACTAAACCTTATGGTTTTTTAAAAATATATTAAATAGTAAAGAAGGGTGCAAACTTCCAGGCTAACACTGATTGTTGAAACTGACTTTGAGAATACTATGAGTTAAGAGTTTTTGTGACAACACACAGCTTAAACATAAAAACTTAGATATAACACATTATTCTTTAACTAGACATAATGAGATACTACAAGGGAACAATAGTGAAGTGCCTGTCACTTAGTGAGGGAAATGAAAATGAGACTTTTCTTTAGAGGTAAACTAGACATCAGTAAACAGTGGATCACAGTGAAAATTTACACAATTGGTTTAAAGAGTATGATCACAAATCAAAAAAGACTTGACTGTAAAGCTGAATAGCAGGTATTAACATACCTGAAGAAAGCGTGTATCAGTCAGAAAAGATGTTGGTTTACTGTAGGAGTATAGACAAGGTTGAATCACAAGGTAAAGGTTGCCTTTGTCTACTTAAGCATAGTATACTTCAGTAGTTCTCAAATTTCAGTATGTTTCAAAATTAGCTGGAGAGCTTGTTAAAATACAGATCACTAGGCCCTACCCCGAGATTCTTATGGCCGAAGAATTTGAATTTCTAACAAGTTTCTAGATAATACTGCTGCTGGTTGGGGAACTACATTTTGAGAATCACTGGTCTATAGGTATATTGGTTTTCTATTGCTGTGTAACCACAAACTTAGCTTAAAACAACACCCATTTAGTAGCTCACAGTTCTATAGGTCAGAAATCTAGGATAGCATGGCTGAGTTCTCTATTCGGACTGAAATCAAGGTATTAATATTTGCGGTGTTCTTATCTGGACCTCAGGGTCCTCTTTCCAAGCTCATTCCTGTTATTGGCAGGATTCGTTCCCTTGTAGCTATTGGACTGAAGTCCTGTGTTCTTGGTATCAGCTAGTGATTATTCTCAACTCTTGGAGGTTGCTCACAGGTCCATAGAGGCTGCCTTCAGGGAAGAAAATATACTATTCTGGCTGACTCAAGTGTTTCTGGTCTATGAAGCAATTGAATTTCTTTCAGGAGGTTAATAAATCAGCATACTGGTTATATACATCAGCCTCTGTGAACTTAATCAATGTGAGTCTCTGCTTGCTGTGTTGACCAGATTGAGTTTTGAGACTGATTAGCTGGGATTTAGATCCTGGAATGAAGATAAACTCACTAAGGTGAAAACTAACATTGAAGACCAGACTGGACAGCTAGCCTACCCTCGTAGGCATCATTTCTCTATTGCTTCACAACTGTACTTGTTCGTCAGACTTCTCATTATATAGCATATCCTGGATTAAAGCCATGGTTAAAATTAAAATGGAAAAGACCTCAGAAATTCAAACTCTTTTTGTGTGGAAATTGATTCTTTTACTGAAGGCTTGAGATCTCTGAGCAATATAAAGTTTCTGAACTGAAGTAGGATCATGAAAATAAAATTCTAAAAGGTGAAACAGTGGCAACTTCACTTCCCATGGGAATCCCTGCGAACATTAGAGAGGAGTGCATGGCAGTCACAAATGGTTGAGAATTGTCAAGTAAGGCTCCATGATTTGCTGGGTTTTGATCTATATGTCCAATTGTGTGTGTGTGTGTGTGTGTGTGTGTGTGTGTATCAATGGCTCAGAGGTTCTTTTGTGCATATTTGTTTAGCTGATTCCTTTATGCAACTCAAATATCCAAATTTAGAATTCTTAGGGAAGATTGATAAACAGGATTATTCTTAGTTCATTCCTTTGTCAGATCAGGACAGTCTCACATTGTCAGAGAAAATAACTCAATCTCTATTCGAGTTCATTCCTGAAGTCAGTGACAACCATATCAGAACATTGGCAAACCTTTGTAGACTTAACTGAAACTACATCAAGCCTAACAGGCTGAAATGTCACTTAGAGTTTAAAGAGTCAATTATAGAATATAAGACTGGAAATATTTAATTTTATAGAAGTTAATACGAAAAAGACTTAAAGCTTTAGTTGACCATAAACTCACAATCTGGCATCAGTGTCATTTGTGACATGGACTTTGGAGCTGCAGTAACAGAAGCACATGTCCAGATTAAAGATGGACAGATTCTCTCTTTCTGTATTCTGGTCAGACCACCTTTTGTTTGACTGCCATGTGTTCAGAAAGGTTTTGATAAACGAGTTTATTTAGGAGAGAACCAATGAGATTATAGATTAGAAATCAAGTCTCGTGAAGTACAGTTCAACAAACCGGTATTACATAGCCTAAAAAAGAGAAGATTTTGGGGATATGTTTAAGTTAGGACTCTTTATTATGTAAACTAACCAGTTAACTTAAACAATAGCATATCTTATTGGAAGCATGTCAGAGACTTTACAGAGTCAAAGAGAAGGTAGAAGAATCAGGCTTAGAAAGAACAGGGATCAGAACAGCTTAAGAGGTGTGAGAAAACCTGGTGATCATATTCTGTGGAGCTTCACTGCCAAAGTGATCACACACTCCAGCACTTTCAGTGTTTTTGTCAAGATTCAAAACTAGAGGGTCTGGCTTGAGTCATATGTTCACCCTTTGGCTAAAGAAAGGCCATAGTCCCACTCATAGTCCCACAAGGCTTCATTCAATAGGGTAGAGGTAATTTCCCGCCAAAGAATTGGGGTGTTGTTATCAAAACAGTAGGGAAATGTATGCTGTACAGACAAAAAGTAATAATGTCCACAACAGGTTATGTGATCATGATTTTCAAATATTTGGAAAGTGAGGGATGAAACTTGGCAAGGATGTAGGCAATGCTTGGAATATCCAGGAAGGCTTACTATGTCTCAACATGAGGAAAAACATGCTAACAATGAGAGCTGTTAACAGGCTGCATTGTGACATTATAGACGTCCCATTTATAATAGCATATAGGATATGATGGGATCACTTTGGTTGCATGTGGCAGAAACTTGACTTGAACTAGCTTGGTAAAAAGAGAATATTATTAGAAGGATATTAGGAATAACTCATCAAACAAAGAATTGAACAAACTGTAGGGGGAGGGCAGACATCCCACTGGGCCCCAGAAATAACTAGAACCAGAGACTCAAAATGCAGCTGTCCTTATTTCTCTTTGTCTCTTCTCTCAAAGTGTTAGCTTTATTTTCTCTCCGCAGACTCTCTCTCATGTACGTCATGTGGAAACATGGTTGCTAAGAGCGCCTGGGTTTTACATCTATAAAACTGTAGAGAAACTCTGTGGCACATTTAGTGAGAAAAATCTTGGGAAAAAGACTCTGGTCCAGCTTGGGCCACGTGCCCAACTCTGAGCAAATCAACTAAGGTCAAGGTGAAGGACTCCTAGTTTGGTTCCAGTGCCTTCTCTGGACTAATTTGGGGTGTGGAGATAAAAATTGGCTCTTGAAAGAACCACAGTTGAGAAAAACAATTTACAAAAGAAAGGGATTCTTTTTCTATAAGGGAATGTGGTGGGTAGACAAAATAATGAGTGTCCATCACTCTGTCACTGTGTGTGTCCAAAGGTTGGATCAGTCAGAGATACTAGATACAGGATTCTTACGTTGGTGGGAATTTGAACTGGCAGACCCCTAAGTTCTTTCCAACTCAGGAATGCTATTATTCTAGCTGTTTTTCAGGTAAGGCAGGAACATATTGGGTTATATCTGGAATTTTGTTTTTCTGTATATTTCAAATCAAGAATTTTCTGTTTGGAAACTGAGGAATATTTACTCAGCTATTGTTGAATTTGAGGATAGAGAAAAATATTTTATTATCTAAAAAATGAATGGTGGAAGAGAAGTCATATATACATTTTAGAAAATGGAACCTAGGGACTTAAAATCACATAGATAACATTCAAAGAGATAAAACACTCTTAAGTCTGAATGACTTCTTTTAAGATGACTTTGGCTTTTTTTTTGAAAACTTTATTTTGAAATAATTATAGATTCATAGCAAGGTACAAAGAAATATATAGGAAGGTCATGTATAACCTTTACCCGGTCTCCCCTAATGTTGAATCTTGCATGACTCTAGTACGATAGCAAAACCAGGAAACTGACATTGGTATAATCCATGAAACTTACCCAGTTTTCACCAGTTATACATGCATTCATTCATGTGTGTGTATGTGTAGCTCTTTGCAGATTAATCATGTGTGTAACTACCACTACCATCAAAATACTTACCCATACTGTCACCACAAGACTCTCTTGTGCTACCTCTTTATAGCCACCTCCACCCCATCCTGCATTCTCTAACCTCCGGTAACTTCTATTTTGTTCTCCATCTCTATAATTGTGTTAGTTCACAAATATTATATAAGTGGAATTATGCAGTATGTATTCTTTTGAGGTTGACTTTTTTCACTTAAGGTGTATCCAAGCTGTTTCATGTATATAATTCATTTCTTTTTACTGTGGAGTAGTATTTTGTTGCATGGATGTATCATGGTTTATTTAACCAAACCATGTAATAACCAAACCATGTAATAGTCAAAGGGTATTTAAATACCCTTTTAAGGATATTTAAATAGTTTCCTGTTTGGAGCTATTATGAATAAAGCTGCTGTGAGCATCCATGTATAAGTTTCTATATAAAATTAAGTTTTTGTTTGTCTGGGATATTTGTCTAAAAGTAACATCCTGGGTTTAAAAGGAACTATCAGACCATTTTCCAGAGTGGCTATTTCATTTTACGTTTCCATTAGCAATGTATGAGTGATCCAGAATAATTTAGTGTTATCATTGATTTTTATTTTAGCCATTTTTATAGGTATGTAGTGATATTTCATTGTGATTTTAATTTACATTTTTGTAATGGCTAATTGATGTTGAAATCTTTTCATGTGCTTACTTGCCATCTTGAGTGAAATGTCTATGTGTATTTTTTTTTGTTCATTTTCTGATTGGATTGTTTTTTGTTTAATATCGAATTTTGAGAGTTCTCTTTGTATTCTAGATACAAGTCCTTGGATTAATATATGGTTTACAAATATTTTCTCCCAATCTGTAAATTGCCGTCTCATCCTAACAGGGTTTTCTCAGAGCAAAAGTTTTAAATTTTGAGGAGATGATTTTAAGTAATGAAGCATAGATTTTGCATATTTGTGATTGATCTAGAGAATTTTGAATTGCCAAGTTACCTGCTCTACTTCTTTTTCAGCTCAGACATGTTGCCAATGCAGGTGCAATTAAATTTAAGATGAAGAAAATTATTCAGTACACAGCGTTCAGTGCAGTGAAATGCCTGTGTGTTTGCCTCTGTTCTAACACCCGTTTTTCTCTTTAGTGGTGTTTTAATTAATGAAGAAAAGGAAAATCCCACTGTATTAAGGAAGTAGTTTCATTTCAAGTTTCAGCAAGATTTTATTACAGACTGGAAAGAGAACATGCAATTCTACTAGTACCACTGACTATTGTAAATAGGCATCTCACATCACTTATATTTTCCTTTTTACACAATCCCAAACATACTGGATAGTGCAGCAACATTCCATGTTGTGTTGTTTGTACACAGTTAGCCTTTAGCCTTTCTTTTTGGTCATTCATTTCTTCATTCCAGAAATAATGTACAGCTACTAGTGAGTTAGGACTGTGCTAGGTTCAGAGTTACAATGGGGAACAGGATAGACCTAGGTGCTGCCCTCATGGAGCTTACAGTTTAGTTCTTGTTTCTTATTGTGATAGGCTTGTGTTGCCTGTAAATGTTTCATGGATTCAGGTGAATATCCTTATTTCCCATCTCCTGTCACGGAATCTTCCTCACTCATCTAAAATACAGCATGTCAAAATCTTAGTGAATGGTTTTAATGCTTTGGGAGTGGCTACATTCCATTAAGATTAAAACCAAGCCAATCAAGTAATACAAGCATACACATGAGAATATGCTACGAGAAGGAAGTCCTCATATTTAGTTACTTTTTTGCCCCACTGGGGAAATTTTTGGTAAAGCCTTAAGTTACCTCAAGGGTAGCTGAGGATTCTGAACGTGAGATCCCAGAGCCCACAATTTACCTTATCCCGTAAAAAGAAGTCCAGCCATTTGAATAATCCAGTTAATCAAATGTCTTTTGCGTAGTCCATGTTTTTTAAACATCTTGGTCTTGTATCATTTAACAAAACTGAAAACTGTGATTCCATGTTAGTTTTATGTTATAAATGAGGCTTTTCCTATCTGTAAACTGGGTGACCTATTTGTAGTCTGGCTTGTATGTGACTTGCCCAAACATAGACAAAATTCTAAAATAGGATCTAAACTGTGTTATTTAAAAATAAAAATTAAGAATCAACATTCTGAATTGAAAGTTTAATTTTGAGTTAAATTATTTGCTATTCAATAGCCTTTAATATTTTGTTTTGCTGTGAGCTAGGTCACATATGACAAATTTTAGATAGATCAGCCATATTTTTTCAAGTTTATTGTAACAAACACATATCATTTACTCTGCACTGGCATGTTTTATGTTCTGTGCAACTATTGACTAATTAAATCCTCACAATAAATCTGTAAGTTAGCTATTATTAGCCCCATTTTACAGATGATGAAACTGAGGCACAGAGAGGCTAGGTTACATGCCCAAAGTCACAATTAATAATTGGCATAGCCAGGATTCAAAACCAGTTCATCTGGCTCCAGAGGTTAAGCTCTTAACCACTACACAGTGGGCCCATATTATGGTTAATCGGCTATTTTTCCATATAACACAATAAAGGCATTGAACTGACATTTTCCTATCTCTGAAGAAGTGGTGTGGAGAGGAAGTATTGAAGTATAGAAGCTTTTGGTAGAAGGAAAACTGGACTTAGAAGATTTGAGTTTTGACATCACCAGTATAAGCTTTGTAACTTTGGGAAAGGCCACTACATTAGTTTCCTATTGCTGTTGTAACAAATTACCACAGATTTAGTGTCATAAAACAACAAATTTACTCTTTTACAATTCTGGAGGTGAAGAGTTTAAAGTCAAAGTGTTGGCAGGGCTGTGTTCCTTTCAGAAGCTTCAGGGGAGAGTCCATTTTCTTGCCTTTTCTGGCTTCTAGAGGCAACCAGCATTCCTTGGCTGATGGCCTCTTCTTCCATCTTCAAAGCACATCACTCCAATCTCTGGTTCCATTGTTACATTTCCCTTTTCTGTTTTGACCCCCTTGCCTCCCTCTTCTTAGGTCCCTCGTAACTACGTTGGGTCTATCTGGATAGTCCAAGATAATCTCCCTATCTCAAAATTCTCAAATCACATCCGCAAAGTCCCTTTCTCCATGTAACGCAACATATTCACAGGGTAGAGATTAGGATGTAAACATCTTTGGAGGGTAGCACAGTCACTTTATCTCTGTGGACCTCAGTTTCCTCAATTATAAAATGAAGGGGCTGAACTAGGTGATCGTTGAGGCTCCTTCCAATTGTGAGAACTCTGAAATTTCCAATCCAATTCAATTCTTGTTGCCTTCATCAAAAGGAAAGCTTTCAAAATTGGAATCTTATTTGTAAAATAGTTTTTCATATTTCACTTTAAATTTCTTAGATGAAAAAGTGATAGGATAAATAGAAATTAGTAACAGAGGAAGAAAGAATCTAAGATGCTTAGATCTATAAAAGCCAATACTCTTTAGTTGAGGTTTGAATGAAAGAGGCCTTGTTGTAGCCAAACTTTGGGACCTACATTGAGGTGGAGAGTCCTTATAGATTTTTAGCAGTACATTGACTGATTTAGAACTCTTTTATTAGTAATACAAAAGTATAAATGAAACTCTATTATTATTTTGCATTTGGCTATAAGTTGCAAAAACTCCAACTCCTAATGGATTAAGCAATAAGGAAATTTATCATCTTGTTATCTCACATAATGAGGATACATAGCTGGTAACAGTACAGCAGCTCTGTGATTTCTTTAAGAACTCATATTCCTTCCATTGCTTTGCTCTGCCATTTTTAGTGGGTAGGCTTTGCTGTTAGGCTCCCCTCATGTTTGCAAGATGGCTGCAACATTTCTATCACATCCTTACCCACCACTATCCAAAGGCAGAAGAGAGACCATCTCTTGTGTGACTTTTTATGCTTCTGGGGCCCTAGGAGATACTGTCACTGTCAGCCCTTATAAGCGTGTTCATTGGTTTTGCTTGGTTGGTTGGTTGGTTTGTGTCTAAAGGAGCCTCTCAGGTGAGTCAGTAATTAGGTTCTAAAGACAGTGCACCACCTATTCACAGTTTTATTTAAAGATGTAATGAACATAGTAATTGGATATTCAATATCCATTCTGTCTCAGATGATCAATCTAGTCCTATGCGGTCCAGTATGGTGGCCATTAGCCATATATGGTTATATAAATTTAAATTAATTTAAAAAAATTCAGTTCCTCAGTTGCACTAGCCATATTTCAAGTGCTCAACAATTGTCACATATGGCTAATGGCTACTATATTGGACAGCACAGATAAGAAAACACTTCCATAACTACAGAAAGTTATAGCATGAGGTCTGGTCAAACAAGGATAATCCCATTCTCCTTGCCTGAAACTGATTTTAAAAGGGACACATAAAAGAATTCTGGTCAATAAAACATGTGGGGAAGACTGTTAAGTGGCTTCTGGGCCACTTGAAATGGGTAAGTTGGGAGATTATGATATATCACCATGTGGCAGCATGTGGCATGGCTGAACTAATAGTGGAGGTTTGAGTGGCATTTCATTGGCTAGGGATTCTGCTGGTGAGAGAGAGTCTGCTCTTGTCCATCAGGAATTTGGTTTGTTTTGCAGTATTGTAGGTAGGGAATGACAACTCCGAAGCCTGCCTGCCTTGGAGGTCATATAGCTAGGGAAATACATAGATGGCATCAGGGAGGGTCTATCCAATAAATATTTACAAATCACTTGCTATGAGCCAGGTACTGTTCTAGGTACTGAAAAGATAGTAAACAAAACAAAGTTCCTGTCTTCATGGAACTTAGAATTGTTACAAACAAATATATAATAAAATTTCAAATTGAAATAAGTGTTGAGAAGAAAATAAATCAAGGTAATGGAATAGAGTGAATGAAGTAAACCTTAACTAATGCCTAGATCTGTGACTTTCTTGTCAAATGCTCAGGTGACTTAAATTTTTCCTCTAGGAAGAAGACATTTAGTTTATAGGCTTAGTTTCACAGCAAAAAATTATAAGGGCTCTGTTTGGGTTTGCTATTTGCCAAAAGAAAGAAAAGTTAAATTAGTTCCTGAGAAGGCAGTGTATTATTCTGCTACTTGAAAATTAAATTTTGCCTGAGATCATAGATGAGCTTTGCATGGCTCAATAATAGGATGAAGTTTATTTCTAGTTTGATCATGTTCCTTTATATCTTTTGCTTTATCTGGAAGACTTTGGCTATCTAAAGTAAACTTCTGGTCTCCAGCTTTCTCAACCATAACATGGGATTATTAATAATAATTGCAAATCAATTGGGTTCTGGAAAGACCTGCCATTAATCAAAAATAATAATAAAATGTTTTATAAAGTTGTAGGCCAAAGGAAATATGAAGCATTTTTATTAAAATTGGACAAGTCATTTAACCTGAGTCTTAGTTTTCCCAGTGTTAAAATAAAGTAGCTGTAGTGTTGTCAAGAATGTTAGTAAACATATCTTCTCTGTCAGTGATGGTAGAAATAGAAATTGACACAACCTTTCTGGAGAGCCAGTTGGCAGAACAATTACAAGTTCTTTAAAATGTGCATACCTGTTTGCCCCAAGGAATAAAATTGAACAAGTGTTCAAAGGTGCATATTTAAGGATGTTCATCTTACTATTGTTTATAATTGCAAAGACAGTAAACAAATGTTCAACAGTAGGAATTTAGTACATTTATGGTACATTCCATGTGGAATTCTATGAATCTACTAAAGATGATGATATTAATAGATACGAATAGAACTAGAAAGAAGTTCACAGTGTATTAGCATTTGTGGTGATTTGTGTGTCTTCATTTTGAGCTCCTGCAACCAGGGGTGGTAATTGTGATAACTTTTTAAAAAATATAACATTAATAGCATGTAATTATTGAGCATTGTGGTATCCTTAGCACTATGCTAAGCTTTGTTCATATATTATCTCATTGAAGTGTCATATTAACAGTATTGAGCAGGAACAGTTTGGAACCTCATTGTGCAGAGGAATAAAGTAACTTGTCCAAGGCCTTAAATGTAGAGATGGCAGAGTTAGAATGTATACCTAGCCACTTGATTGAGTGTATATTCTGCAACCATGGGCTAGACTGCCTCTCTCTAACTATCTTTAGCTTCTAGATGGGATAGTCACCACAGGTATATTTTCGAAACTCCTTCATATCCTTTCCTGTAACAGCATCCTTATTTGAAAGTACTTTGACCCAGGCATATGGTAGGGGAAGAGGTGGTCCACTCTTTAATATGGAGGTCAGCAACCCATAGTCCATCGGTCAAAGCCACTCTGCCACTTGTTTTTGTAAATCAAGTTTTATTGCAACGTAGTCATGTTTATTCACTTATTTATTATCTGTGTCTGCTTTTGTACTACAAGGGCAGAAAAGAGTAGTGTTAACAGATTATCACATGGTACATAAATCCTACAATTTTTATTATCTGGTCTTTTACAGAAGTTTGCTGATCCCTGCCTTAATACATTAGAAATCTGGAAGGATGTATATCCTATTACAGTGACCACTTTTCTTTTCCTTAAAGAGAGTAATTAAAAACAAAAAACAAAAAACAAAAACAGAACCACAGTTTGAAAAATCAGTAATATAGGCCACAAGCATCCAGGCAGTTGCTGAGGGTTTTTTGAGACAGTGAACAAGAGCAGTTTATTTCAGAACTACTGAAGGCCCTCTGTGCGTGGCTGACTGGCATTCCCTAACTGGGCCTTTTTCGTTGCCCTGACACTGCCTGTTGCTGCTCCTCTGAGAAGGAATGTGTATTCACAAATGAGGCGCTCCATTAGTCATGGTGCATTTCCTGGGCCCTGGAGACCTGGGCATGACATCACCAAGGGCCAATGAGAAAGGATTCTCTGTAGCAAGCACTCAAAACTCTTCAGAAGACTGTAAACTGTATGTTCTGTTCCTAGCCCTCAGGGTGTGATTTGAGCTTGCCTTGCTCATCAGCCATATTCTGGGCACAGAAGTCTAGCTTCCAGCCCCAAGAAACCAGGACAAGCTTGAAAATCTGCAGAGCTGCAGGCAGATTCCCATTTAGTATTTTTTTCCAGGGCTTAGGTTTTTATTCCCAGAGTTTTCCACTCCTGATGATGTTGTTGCTTCATGTGGTGAAGGGTGGGTGGTGAAAGATGTAGTCTGCATTAGATAAAAGACACTTGACAGTTAAAATTTCTGGATAAGTATAGGTTGGTAGCATAACAAAATCAGAAGCATATTTCACTGTTTTGTTACATTGCTTTTGCGTATAGTTTAACGTAATAAAAACATCTTTTAACAGCAAAGGCTCCTAGCAAAATTAGTGTGGCTTTAAAATGGGACAATTACCAAAGGAACTTTACTGAGGGGATTAGTAACTCATTAAATCTTTTATCTTCAAGAAGAAAAGAAACTTTTTTTTTTAAAAAAAATTCTCTTTTCTTGGGATTTAACCATTTTGCATAAAAACCTCTCTGTCTCTGTTTCTCTCTCTGTTTCTTTCTCTTCTGCTTCCTAATTTATTTATTTATTTATGAAAATAATTTGTGGAGTTTAGTCTTAGAGGTAACTTTGTTAATTCTGTGTACCAGAAAAATCTATTGAAAGACTTGTTTTCTAATTGGCTCAATCTTTTCCTAACAAGCTATAATTGTAAAATTCCCTCTTTAAAAATTATTCAAGGAAACTGAGGCTCAGAACTCAATGTGAGCTTATAGACTTTAATGGTTTAATTCAGTAATTAAACCCAAGAGCTGTGTTTTCCAATCTTTATATGCAATCTATGGGTGAATGAGAATGATTCCTATAGTATTTTTTTTCCCGTTTGAATCCTTTTTGGTGAAGTCAAGGAGAAATTGGGAAAAGCAGCCATCTTTGTTAGTATGTTAACTGTGGCTGCCATACACCGTGGAGGATCCTGCCTCTTCCACTTCTAAAAAAAATTTCCTTGTTTTCACAAGGTGATTTTTATTTTTATAATTATAGAGGCTTTTATTTGAAAAATCACTTGAAAGCACATGAATGTATCCTCATTTCCTAACATATATACTAGTAATGAAAGGAATTTCCTCTAGAACTGTGTAATATACTGTAAAAGAGGGCACTTTTTAGCACTTCAGAAATTGTCCTTCAAAGGTCTCTTGTACAGTTCAAAACATTAATTACTAAAATTTCAAAACATCTCTTAGAGATATTCTAAATGGTATTTTTTTTTTTTAGGTTTTATAGATGAGGAAACTAAGGTACAGAAAGATTGAAAATTCTGCCTTGTGTCATTCATAGAAGCAGATATTGAATACACAAGTCATTCTTTTATCAAAACCCTTAAGAGGACAGCTCTTTGTGTCTTTACATAAAATTGTTCTTGTTTTTCTTTGACAGCTTCAAGCATTGCTTCATTAACAACAATGCTTATTTTTTACAACCCTTTGATTGGGACAAAAACCCAGGTTAGTGTAGTCTCGGCAGACCCTACAAGGGATGGCTTATCTAAATGTGGGGTGTGGGGCTCCATGCACTCTCCCATGGTCTCACTCTTGGCAGAGTACTTAATTCTCCTCAATCCCATCCCCCAATTTCTCCCACCTGAACTAATATTTACCACCTTTCTAGTCAGAGGGTTGTCATGACTACTGATGAGTTAATATTGATAAAACACTTCAAGCCTTTTGGAGAAAGGGCTTGTAAAAGTACACAATTAGCACTGGCTCTGATACCAGTCACAAGCTTCTTGAGTGTGCACTAGGTGCCCTCAGATTAGTTAACCAGACCCTTGTTTTTGGCAAGGTCAGGCTCTAGAATGAGGTCTGCTGCTGCCTTGAGAAAACACATCTGGTTTGAAACGTTGAAAGCCAGGTGATCCTTAAAGCAGCTACACAGTAATGTCTCCTCACTGCTTCTGTTTCCTGCTAATTTGGGGAGCAGTAGGTGCCTCCCTTGGAAACCCTGCCAGAGGGTTGGCATACCATGCTGATAATCTCATTAAGCTTTCCCTACAGAAGAAAACTCTCAAAAGGCTATTCCAGAATATGACAGTGAGAGGTCATGACAGATAATCGGATCAGTTTATGAAAAGTTAAGGATGAGTCATGTCACTTCTGAAAGGGTTGGCATCAATTTATTCCACAAAAACCAAACACTGAAGGAAGAAAGCCTTTAGTCTCATTAAGGAGCCCAGACAAAAATCCCACTTAATCCATCTTTCTGTTCCTTTTCCTCCAGCTCAGCTGGTATGCAGGTGTAGGGCAGCTTGGCAGAAGCTTTGAACATTTGGAACAGGGAGTCATTACTGAAAGTCACTGACACACACTTCCCTTGGAATGCTGCTGATGTCATGGAAAACGAGGACCTTAGCAATAACCCCTAACAACCAGAGCTACAGTAAACAGTAAATGTTACCTCCACCAAGGCATTGGTTTTTAAAGAGTTTTAACAGGCTAGTGCTTGCCAGCCACAACTCATAAAAATGTTCTTATAATTTTACCCTACTCTCTAAAAGCGTTGGATAACTGCTGAGGTTTCTCTGCCACTTGGGGATGCAAAGCCAAATTCACGTCATTTTCAAGGTTCACTAATCAGAATTTATGGCACTTCTTTTCCAGTCCTCTTCGTACCCCCTGCTATGCTCATGTGGTTAGGTTTGGTAGATTTAATACTTTTTCAAAGAAGTCTCTTGTCTTACTGAGTTGTCTCAATTTCTGGTAATGGGATGAATTGATATGCTAGATTTTGCCTAGTGGTGTGTTAGTCTAGTGGTTAACTCAATCTGGTTAATTGGTAGCACTTGATCCATAGGTTACATTCCAACCAACTTGAAGCAACTGGGCAAAGTGACAACCTGCAGCTCAAACTTTAACTAGGTGCATAGCAAGAAAATAAGCAGCTTGTGCTGTCATGTAGAACTGTCAAGAACGATTGCTACCAATAGTTTAAGAAGCTGTCTTAGTCTATTTTGTGCTGCTGTAACAGAATATCCAAGACTGAGTAATTTATAATGAATAGAGATTTCTTTGGCTTGTAGTTCTGGAGGCTGGGAAGTCTAAGACTGAGGGGCTACATATGGTGAGGGCCTTCTTGCTACATCATCCCATGGTGGAAGGTGGAAGGGCAAGAGAGGGAACGGGGGTGGGGGTGGGGTGGAGAGAGAGAAAAGATGGCCACACTCCTTCTTTTGTAAGGAATTCACTTATTCCCAAGATAAAGGTATTAATCCATTCATGAGGGCCTAATCACCTCTTAAAGGTTCTGTCTCCCGGTATCACCACATTGGGTATCAAGTTTCTAATATATGAACTTTTGGGGACACATTCAAACCATAGCAGAAGGCAAAAGAAGACAGAAACCAAGAGATTGGGAGGAATGTTCTCCCAGGGTTGCCTGTTTTTTTTACAAGAGATTGGTGGAATATTATTAGGTAAACCAAACCCAGCATGGCTCCAAGTAGACCCTTTCACATGGTGGGAAGAAACAAGTGCTAGCACTGCTTTTAAAAGGCATTGTCAAGGTGACCATATAATTTATCATCAAAACTAGGATACTTTTGAGAGTGAAAGGGCTCTATAATAATTACCCTGGGGTAATAGAAATAAACTGGGACTGTCTCAAGCAAATTGAGCATATGGTCACCCTTGTTATTGTGCCAGGACCCACCATCTAATTATCATTTGTTAAGCCAGCCTTTAAAGAGACTTGCAAGAACGTAGAACAATGCCACTCTTCTTACTTAAGTTTTTTGCTTTAGAATAGTTATTTTTAAAAAATGTTATTTATGATATTATGGGTTCCTTAGTGGTTTTAAATAAATTAAATAAATGCTTTAAAATTAATCAATTTTAATTTCTAATATGGTAAATATAGATATAAACTCTACAAGTCCACAGTAATTTTTAAGAATATAAAGGGGTTCCAAGATCGAAAGGTTTGAGAACAGCTGTTTTTCAAACAGACCTTTCTCTCTGCCTGGGAAGGAATGTGTAGGTAAAGCGAGATAACAAATTTCTAGACAAGAGAGACTAGGTTAATCATTATTGCATCGACCATAAAACCTAGCAAAATGCCTTGCATATAGTTAGTAATCTATATGAATATGGTAGACAAAGCTCCTGTGACAACTCTGGAAAGTTACCACGTTCTCTGATGTTTTGATGTTACATTAGCATTATTGTTTGGTTTGTTTTATGTCTTTGTCTTTTGATATTTAATGTGTTCCGGTACTCTTTGTTAAACTTATTTTGACATAACAATAATGATGTCATTTTTCCTTCAAAGTTTTATGGAATAGATCAAATTCTCATATGAAACAAGTATATTAGATAAGAAAATGTAAAGAATAACATAAATGAGACTTCTTTCTTTTAACCTGCCTAATTCATGTCTATCCTTCATCTCAGGTGTCACTTCTTCCTTTGCCTTTCTAGATCTTCCCAGGCTGGCCTAGTGCCCCTCCCATGTGCCTTCGAAGTGTCCTTTATCACTACACTTAGTACTCTGCATTCCATTTACATTTTGGTTTCCTCCAGTTACCTTTTAGTGCCTTTATGTTAGAATTAGAGTCTTTGATCTCCTTATTCCCAGAATTGGATAGTGCTTGGTAAAGGTTTAATACTGAAGAATATCTGTTAAATTGAAATGTACAGAAAGAATGGAAAGTTAGCTAATTTAAGGAGTTGGGGAAGTCTTCTTTTTTTTTTTTTTTTTATGTCATGCAACATGGTTTCCATAGTCCTAGAAGGAAAAAAATTTTTTGGAGTAAAAGAAACCAGGGATTGAAAAAAGCCAGATTGCTTTGTTATGACCTTGCATGCAAATTGATATATATCTACCTACCCTTCCACACTCACAAACTCCTTTTCAGAGTTAGAATCTTTTAAGCCCTTTAAGGGTTACATATTTCTGAGTATGTGATTTCTCTTGATATCAGAAATTATTTCCATTGGCAAAAAAGGAAAAATTGTGAAATAATTTTTGTAATACAGGTTTAGTTTTGCCATAAATAACATTTCATTTTTATGTTTTTTTCTTACTTTCAAATGAAAATATTCCCTTCTGAGTTTTAAATTTGTTCCTTGAGTTAGAAATACGATATTTTTAATACCTGCTTAACTTAATTTAAAAGATGTCTCCAAGGCCTGAAATTAACCTGCAGTTTTGTAAATCAACATGATAGGATAAATGAGGCCATGGTTTATTTGGGTAGCAGCATCATCTGTTATGATTTAATAGTAGTGGCAATTATATATGATAAGTAGAAATAAAAATCTAAGTTATAGGAAACTAGTCTTTAATGACGTGCATTTTACTTGGTTGTAGTTTGGGTCTTTTTTCTGGGTGCTGTTAGTTATATGTCTCCAAGTTTGTTTCTTTTTTTTTTGGATCAAACATTTTAGATAATTACCAAACTTACATGCAAATTCTTTTTTTTTTTTTGTATTTCTTTTTTTTTTTTATTTCAGCATATTACAGGGGTACAAATGTTTAGGTTGCATATATTGCCTTTGCCCCACCTGAGCCAGAGCTTCAAGCATGTCCATCCCCCAGACAGTGTGCACCATATCCATTAGGTGTCAATAAACCCATCCCCTCCTCCTTCCTCTCACCTGCCCAACACCCAAAGAATGTTGCAAATTCTTGGAAAGCAGAGAGTGAGAAGGCATCACAGTTTCTATCAAGTCTCTGTTACAAAAGGGGTTGGGGGAGGATTATTATTTTGTCTGAGATGGAGTCCTAAAGGAACACTATGATTTTTGTGCACAGGTCACTGGCTGGGTGGGAATGGGAGAGCTGGGTGCTTGCCTTGACTTTGCTACTGTCTGAATATTAGTGTGGTTTCAGCAAATCACCTTATTTCTCTTAGCTACAATTAGTTTCCCCATCTGTAAAATGAGGCTGGATTAGATGATCTTTAAGATACCTTACAGATCTGGTTCTATAGTTTGTTCTGTACTCTTTCAGGATTTCATGTTGTTGAAGTCCCTGGTTGACAAATATGGTGTGAGAGGAAATGATACATGGCAGAGTCCTCAATAACCAAAATGGACTTTGTCCACACTTATGTGCTAATCTCCAAAGAAGAAGAAAATACAAATGGGCTGGGGGCTGAACATGAAAATGGTGACAGTGAGCAAAATATTGAAGCAGACAGCTGCAAGCTTCATTTCCTGGCCCGCCTGCCATGGGAAAGGCTGAGCCTGCCAAATCCTTCAGGCCATCAAGGCCAGAACTTTGGCTAGCTCTTATTTTGAGCTCCCCCGACACCACACACACAAACCACATAGGAAAATTGTCTCTCTCCCTTTATATTTGTGCCTTTTGGCTACACTTCTATTTATGCCAAGTCCTTGCTTAATCTCCTTCCTTCCAGCTGTTACTATATTCTGCCTGTTGCTTTCTGGGGGCTTTGAAAAGCAGCTGCAATCTTCAGAGGAGGCACAGGGTGGTGGCGTTGGTGGAGGAGTATTGTAGGGCCGTGTGGACTCTGTCAGAACGGACAGCCACTTTTACCTGGTTTACAGGCAGTCCAAACAGTGTTCTCACTCTCACTCTCACTCTCCTTCCTTGGCAGACGTTAGAACTGATGGCTTTAATTTCCCCCCCTCCCTTCTTCTTTGGGGAGTTTTTTCTCCCCCTCTACATTCTTCAGCCTTTTTTTCTGCAAACATCCTGTGGAGGATTTGGTTTGTCTTAGGTTCTTTTGCCAGTCTGCTCATCTTCTTTTTTTTTCCGCATAAAACATATTTATCTATTGCAAGAACTTAAGATGGATAACCAGAGCATCTGTACTCTCTCACAGGCCTAGAAATTTGACCCCTTCTCAGCTCTGACAGTCCATCCCAAATCATTGGGTTTTCCAAGGCCCGGAGAGCTCTTGGCCATTTGTTGTCTATCCAGCCCCAGCTGTTGGAGAGCTGGTTTTGGTGTACTTTCACCCCTGGCCTCTGTTGTTTCCACACACAGCTTGTCTGCATACATCTTGTTTTGGCTCTTAGTGATGGCAGCTGAGCAAAGAGACACTTGGTTCTCATCATTTTAAAAAACCAGGGAAGAATCAGGAAATCTGACAGAAGAATCTTGGCTGAATAGAAGGAGAAGCCATGTATCATGAAGGTTTTAAATCATTCCACTGTGTACAGACTGACTTTGTGGCCTGAATATTGAAAGCAAAACAAAAGGAAAACCGTACACAGTCATTGTCTTTTGTAGTAGAGAATTGTCTTACGTTGATTAACACATTGACTGCCATGTGAGTTGTATTTAACTCAGGCTACTTTTGAGCCCAGGGCCTCATGACACAAAACCCTGCAAGTTGGTTTGTGAAAATCATACTTATTGATGTTCTTATTGTTACAATTAATATTGACAATTTAATTCTAAAAATATGGATTGTGTTGCATATAACTATGCGTAGAAAACAATAAAAAATAACAAATTAGGAAGGATCTTTTTGTTTTAATAAAACACCATAGCCCCAGGGAAAAATTTTTTTTCTAGTGTGGCAGTCAATGTGTTTGTAAATAGACCTTCTTAAGACACTAGGTTATTAAATATGAAATGTCCGATTTTTTTTTTTTTTTGAGACAGAGTCTTGCTCTGTTGCCTGGGCTAGAGTGCCATGGAGTCAGTCTTGCTCACAACAATTTCAAACTCCTGGGCTCAAGTGATCCCTCTGCCTCAGCCTCCCGAGTAGCTGGGACTACAGGCATGCGCCACCATGCCTGGCTAATTTTTTCTATATACTTTTAGTTGTCCAGCTAATTTCTTTCTGTTTTTAGTAGAGACGGGGCCTCACTCTTGCTCAGGATGGTCTCGAACTCCTGACCTTGAGCCATCCTCCCACCACGGCCTCCTAGAGTGCTAGGATTACAGGCATGAGCCACCATGCCCAGCCAAAATGTCCGATTTTGAATCAAAAGTATAGTTTATTATATCTCAAACAAGAAGCACTGCAATTAAAATATGTGCCTAAACTATTGACACAGTTTTGCCATCTTAACAGTAGCTTGTTTATGCCAGCAGCAGCGAAGAAGCCTGGAGAGGGAGTGGCAATGAAATCTCAAAAGGTATTTTCCACAGCTTGTTGAGAATTGAATATTTTTCCTTGCAAGAAGTGGTCCAAAGCCTGGAAGAAGTGGTAGTCAGTTGTTGCAAGGTCTGGTGAATACAGTGGATGACAGAGTTTCCAAGTCCAGCCTCTGTAGTTTGAGCAGCGTTTTGTGTGACACATGGTCAAGCGTTGTTTTGCAAGAAGATTGGCCTGTCTCTAGAGACCAATCTCAGCGGCTTAATTGCAAACAGCCTCATCGTTTTGTCCAGTTGGTTGCAGCAGATGTCCACTGTAATCGATTGATCAGATTTCATGAAGCTGTAGTGGATAATACCAGCACTGGACCACCAAACGAACACCATTAGCTTTTGTGGATGAATATTTGGTTTTGGGCTGTGTTTTGGCACTTCATCTTTGTCCAGCCATTGTGCTGAACACTTGCAATTGTCAAAAAGAATCCATTTTTCATCACATGTAACAATAAGGTATAGAAATGGTTTACCTTCATGTCGTGACAGCAAAGAAAGGCAAGCTTCGACACGATTTCTCTTCTGATGCTCGTTTAATTCTTGTGAAACCCATCTATCCAGCTTCTTTACCTTGCTGATTTGTTTCAAATGGTCCAATATTGTGGTAATAGTAACATCAAACCTTGCTGCTAATTCATGCACAGGTTGAGATGGATTTGTTTCCACTACAGCTTTCAGCTCATCATTATCCATCTTGGTCTCTGGTCACCCACATGGCTCATTTTCAAGATTAAAATCACCAGAAAGAAACTTCTCAAACCATCGACGTACTTGTGCGTTCATTAACAACATCCTTCCCAAACACTTCTTTTTCAAGGTGTCTGCGCTGCATTGGTCCCACGACGGAACTCATATTCAAAAATAACATAAGTTTTTGACTTATCCATGGTTTCCCAAAAATTGCTGTAAAAAGAAATGTGAAAGATAATCACAAGTCAACATGTGTGTTTGAAAGACTAAGGATGTACCTTTACAATAAAAACAAAACAAGAAGTGTCAAAGCGAAATGTCATAGACATGAACTGTCAAACTTAGTAGTTAAGGAAATCGGACATTTGATACTTAATAACCTAATACAATGGGTTGTTCTTCTCTGCTACTCTTTCTGGAAACTTTTCAAGTATCTTGCCCTAAACCTGACAGCACCAGCCTACACTTTTGTTTATATAAGAGGAACTCCACATAGTCTTGAGAACTTTGTAAAAAAAAACCAAACAAACTCAAAGCATGTCTGTATTGGGGTTTGTCTGATGTTTTCTCGTGTCTGTATTTTGTTTTTTATTTAAAAAAATTAAAATGTTAATTGATGTTAAATTCAAACACGAGTCTGGTAACATTCTTTGGTGATAGGATCTTGCTTGACTTTGTATGTACTATATAAAGTCCTTTTTGTTCATATTGGGAATATAATACTACAAAGCCATTTTTCTTTCATTTCTGCCTATATAGTCTCCTTAATCCTTGAGTTGTTTGGCTTCCTTATTTCTAATACTCAACCCTTCTGTTACTCACCCTTTCCCATCATTCCATGCTTTTGCATTATCTACAATTCATGGAGTCAGTATGGCAAAACATTAGAACTGGAAGGGCCATTAGATAGATGTTAACTATCCAAATTCCTCATTTTGTAGACGAGAAAAAGAAAGCCTACAAAGGGAACATGTGATCTGGCCACGGTCACACACATGCCAGAGCCCAGGCTCACAAGCCTTCTGACTTCTGGTCTAGTGTTTGTCCACTCTACCACCTAGGCTCCATGTGTCAGGAGTTTTCCAAAGCACTAGTGATAACTCCTTCAACAAACAGGGAGTGCATTCTGCCTGAAAGGCACAGGCTTTGGAACCAGACAGATTTGGGTTTGAATATCTGGTTCTGCCACCTACTGGCAGGGTAAGTTAGGCAAGTAACTAAAGCTCTTTGGGACTGTTTCTTCCTCTGTAATATGGGAATAATGACAATAATACTTTAGAGTTATTGTGTGTATTATATAACCTACAAAAAGCGCTTGTTACACATACTGTGTTCAATAAATATTATTATTATAGAAATCTGTTCACAATGAAATGTTATATGTGTAAACAATAATTTAAAATAGGTTTTTATAATTGGGTATTCTGAGCCTTTCTTATTCTATAGTATTTTCCTAAACTCAGTATTAGTGTATGAATGGAGTGAATTGTTTGGAAATGAATTCCTGAAAGTTATTCATATCATGACTGTGATTCATGCATTTCTATTTTCTTTATGGCTTTCATCTGTAATTAGCTGCGATACATCTACGTCTTGTCCAAAAACTTTTGTACAAGTTGAACTCACCCAAAAAAGGCATTTGGAGAGTCCTGGGGTTGGGTTTGGCCCCTACTCTTAATATAGCTAAATACTAGGATATAAATCTAGAATATAATCTGTGTAGAATGTTGTATTCACATTTTTGAGAAGTTTAGAATACTTAGTGTTTTTTTGAAACTTACTGAACTGTATGATGAACAGCTTCAATGTAAAATTACATGTATTTTTTTGAGTATAGGTAGAAGTTATCATATATTCAACATAAAGATGCCTAAGACTCCTGTTAGAAGCAAGCAATTCTTTTCTCCTATCTAGCCAAAAGAAAAAAAAAAAAAGGATGCAGAACTATGTTGTTGAATCCAGTAGTAAGGGGAGAAGGAATGAGTTAGGCAACAAAAGCTAAGATGGAATTCGCAAGGCCAGAAGCAAGAAAAGAAAGTTTAGGAGCTTTGGAAGAGGCAATTCGGGGGAATTTCAGTTGAGGGCCTCTCAAGTTGCCTGGATGTTGTTGGCTGATTGGAATGCACTTAAGCGTGAAGTAGAAGAGAGAACCTTGAGAAACTAGACAGAAATAACTTTTCTTCTCTAATAATGAGAGGGCTCAGGAGAAAGAGCTTTGGCTTAAATTTTAGACAGAAGTTAAACGCAACTAGAAAGAGGCACTGTGTGCTTGCCTATAGCAGATCCTTCTTATGGAACCCTTAATTGTCAGGAGACTTTGAAGCTCATATAGTTTGGCCCATAACTATGGTTAGATGAATTTAATCTGTAAACACTCTTAGGGTTTTTTGATTGCTTTTCCCGTAAGGTAAGGTGTAGCAGTGTTGGAGAGTGGAATGGATGTTCCTTGTGTCTATTTGTTCCCCATGTCATGTGTTAGATTAAGAGGCTTAGGCTAATGGTTTCTTAAAGACAAAAGCAGGCATAATTATGGAGGAATATTGGATAATCAAATATGACTGGGAAGTAGAATGTCCTATTTTGCTATATTTTGGGTTTATCCAAATGAGATCAGACCAGGGGAATTTGGCAAGCATTGAGGCTCACCACTTAGAACTACACGAAATAGTTGTGGTGGCAAAAGAATTTCTCTAGGAGTTGTATTCCACTTGAGGCATAACAGCCAAAGATTCCTAGCCCTTGAGGGGAGAGTGCCAAAGTTGATAAATTTTAGAAAAATCAACCAAGATCTATAAACCCTGGAGAAATAGTTCAATTGGATGATACTGGCACTATGTGTTTCTGTATTTTTCATACAGAAGACATACTATGAGTAAATGTGTCCTGGAATCCACTTTTTAAAATGAGCTCTTCCTTCATTTCATGTCCTCCCATTAGAATTTAATATATTGCAGTTTAATAAATGAGAAGACTATAAAATAATTTAATTTTAAGAACTTGTATATGGCTTCTTCTGTATTCTGTTTGAAATTCTAACATGTTAACCTTGCCATTTCTTAAAATATTCTGTCAGGAGCACTTCACACTTAAAATTTACATTAATGTTCAGTCATTCCCTGAGCCTTTTTATATTCTATTGTAGTGAACTACACCTATCACTACATGTCATCATCCTCTGTATTACCTATCCCTTGTAATCTGATGTCTATCCCTATAGCTCCCAATTGTTTTCCCTTTAAGTACCCATTCCATTGACTTATATACATTCATTTTTCAATAAATAAATATTTCAATAAATATTTTTTATTTAATGATGAATGAAGAAGTATAATAGGTTTCTACATTTTTAAACAACTGTTATGGAGAGAGAATTATAACACAGTAGGAAGGAACTACTGTGATTGGAGTCAAACATGGAACCACAAAAGGTAAAGCAAGGGAACATTTAAAAATTTTGAACAGCTTTATTGAGTCATAACTGACATCCAATAAACAGCACATATGTAGTCCAATGTGATAAGTTTGACATATGTATACACTCATTATCTAATCATCATTCTCACGCTCAAGATAATAAACATACCCTTTATTCTCAAAAGTTTCTACGTGACCTTTGCAATTCATCCCTCCCATCCTTCCCCACCTTACCCTTCTCAAGCAAACAAACCACTGATCTATTTTTATAATCTATAGATTATATTGCATTTTCTAGAGTTTTATATTAATGGATCATACAGTATAAACTCTTTTTGGTGTGGCTTTCTCACTCAGCTTAATTATTTTGAGATTCATCCCTCTTGTTACAGGTGTCAGTACTTTTTACATGTATCAGTTCCTTTCTATTGGGAAGTTTTCCATTGTATGTGTATGTATATGACATTTGCTTATCCATTCATCTGTTGATGGGCATTTTGGGTTCTTTTCAGTTTATGGCTATTAAGAATAAATCCACTATGAACATTTGACTACATATGTTAAATAGAGGTATACTTTTTTTCTTTTGGGTAAACACCTAGGATTGGAATAGCTAGATCATAGGATTGGTATATGTTCAGCTTTGTAAGAAACTGCCAAATTGTACCATTTTGCATTCTCACCAGCGATCAACTAGAGTTCCTGTTGCTCTGCATCTTTGCCAGTATTTGATGATGTCATTGCTTTGGATTTTAGCCATTGTAATACAGACAGTCCTCAACTTACAATGGTTTGACTTACGATTTTTTGACCTAACAATGATGTGAAAGCAATACATATTTACAAGAAACCTTACTTTGAATTTTCATCTTTTCCTAGGCTAGCGATATGTGATATGATACTGTCTCGTGATGCTGGGAGTGGCAGTGAGCCACAGTTCCCAGTCAGCCAGATGATCATGAGAGTAAACAACTGAGACTGTACTGTACACTATACTGTTTTGTAAATTACATGAGATATTCAATACTTTATTATAAAATAGGCTTTTCGTTAGATGATTTTGCACAATTATAGGCTAATGAAAGTGTTATGTGCATATTTAAGATAGGCTAAACTAAGCTATGATATTCAGTAGGTTAAGTGTGTTAAATGCATTTTTGACTTAGAATATTTTCAATTTATGATGGGCTTATCAGGCCATAACCCTACTGTGAAGTCAAGGAGCATCTATAGGTATGTAATGGTATCTTAACGTTTTAATTTGCAATTCTCTAATGTCATATGTTGGATGCCTTTTCATATGTTTATTTGTTTCTTGTATATATTCTTTGATGAGGTGTCCAGATCTTTTACCCATTTTTTAATTAGGTTGTTTCTTATTAATCAGTTTTAAGAGTTCTTCGTATATTTTGGATATAAGTCTTTTATCAGATTGTGTTTTTCAGAGATTTTCTCCCAGTTTGTAGCTTGTCTGTTCATTCTTTTAACAATGTCTTTGGCAAAGCAAAAGTTTTTGATTTTAACGTAGTCTAACATCAATTTTTTTCATGGGTTGTGCTTTTGGTGTTATATCCAAAAACTCATTGTCAAGCCCAAGGTCACCTGGATTTTCTCCCATGTTAACTTCTAGGATTTTTCCAGTTTTGCATTTTGTGTTTAGTTCTATGATCTATTTTGAATTAATTTTTGTGAAAGATATAAAGTCAGTGTCTAGATTCATTTTTTTTCCATGTGAATGGCTAGTTATTCCAGCATCTGTTCTTCTCCACTGAATTGCCTTTGCTCCTTTATCAAGGTTCAGTTAACTATATTTATGTGAGTCCATTTCTGGACTCCATTTTATTACATTTATCTAGTTATCTATTTTTTCACCAACACCCCACTGTCTTGATTACTGTAGCTGTGTGTGTGTGTGTGTGTGTGTGTGTATGTATGTGTGTATGTGTGTATGAATGAGACAAGGTCTTGCTCTGTTGCCCAGGCTGCTGGAGTGCAGTGGCTATCCGCAGGTATGATCCCACTACTGATCAGCACAGGAGTTTTGAACTGCTTCATTTCTGACCTGGGCTGGTTCACCCCTCCTTTGTGAACTTGGTGGTCCCCCACTCCTGGGAAGTCACCCTATTGATGCTGAACTTTGTTTAGACACCCAGTCAGCATAGGGCACTACAGCTCAGAACACCTGGACTCAAGCAATCCTCCAGCCTCAGCCTCCTGAGTAGTGAGTTGCTGGGACTACAAGTAAATGCCACAATGCCCAACAGATTACTGTAGCTTCATAGTAAGTAAGTCTTAAAGTCAGGTAGTTTCATTTCTGCAACTTTATTTTTCTTTTTTAATATTGTGTTGGCTATTCTGGGTCTTTTTTCTTTCTACACAAATCCTTTTTTATTTCCCATCTCTCAAGGATCATTGTCCTTTATTGCTTGATGCCTAGTGTCATGAAAGAAAATTATTTCATTTGTTTCTTTAAAAATATTTTTGGTTGTTTTAGGTTTTAGGTTGTAAGGTAAATCTGGTCCCTGTTACTTCATCTTGGTCAGAGGGAAAAGTGCTCAAGGATCTTCTTTTTTTTTTTTTTTTTGAGAGAGAGTCTCATTCTGTTGCCCAGGCTAGAGTGCCCTGGCATCAGCCTAGCTCACAGCAACCTCAAACTCCTGGGCTCAAGCGATCTTCCTGCCTCAGCCTCCTGGGTAGCTGGGACTACGGGCATGTGCTACCATGCCTGGCTAATTTTTTCTATTTTTAGTTGTTTGGCTAATTTCTTTCTATTTATAGTAGAGACGGGGGTCTCGCTCTAGCTCAGGCTGGTCTCGAACTCCTGACCTCGAGTGATCCTCCCGCCTCGGCCTCCCAGAGTGCTAGGATTACAGGCGTGAGCCACTGCGCCCGGCCTCAAGGATCTTCTTTTAAGTTTTTCATGGTGGTTATAGATATGACTGGTAGCAAAACAAGGAGTCTTTAACTGAAATATCCATGATGTTTCATCATAAATTGAGAGTTAGGAAAGAGAATTAATCTAAGAATTACCGTTATTTATACTTTCTCCCACTCACATCTGTCACAAACAGTTGCATAACAAGTTTCTTGTATACATTGTTGACCACTCAATACTCAATGGGTAGAGTATTGAATTTGGAGGGGAAAGATAGAACAATCTACTAGAATGATCAGTTGCATTGAATGTATGTAAAAGGAAATGATGCAGAGAGCTCGGTTGGTATCCAAAGTACAGTATTAATTTCTTTATAGCAGTAAATAGCTGTGAGATTTTTGTTGTTATTTGTTTTGAATTTTTATTTGGGCTTCACTGAGGAATCAAGTGATTTTTGGCAAGAAAAGCAGGGAAAAAATACAAAAAAGCTAGAGAAATGCATGTTATTTCTTTGCTATTCTTATGGCTCCAATAATGTCAGCCAAGTCAATAAATGTTAACAAAATCCAACTAGCCTGTGATAAGGTAGTTCCTGCAACTGCTTTATCCTTTTAAAAATAGTCAGTTTGAAAAGTAGAAAAGATCATGGATAAACAGCAGTGATTAGAATGCAAATGTGACTCTAGGATGCAGTACACAAAGGTTTTTTGCAATTTGCAGCAAGTATGAGTTTTGGATTGACTAGGCCCTCAGAGCTGAAAGAGACCCTTCTCTTACTGGTAAACAGAAAGACTTGGAGTTCATCTGCCTAGTTTATGTGGCTAATTAGCATGTAAGAGTTTCTTCAATAGAAGCTAGTGACGTAAGAACTAGATAATATCTTGGAAGATCATTTTTTTTTCTGTCTTTCACTTCTTAGAGGCTTAGACTGCTGAATTGGAATGGATTAAACGAACTTTAAAATGAAGCCCTGATGTGCTGGTTGCTCTGCCTGCTCTGTTGGGGTAGCACTGGTTCCAGGGAGAGAGAATACAGTTTTTGTTTGTTTGTTTTCAGACATTTTTCTATATCATCACATTTTTTTGTGTGTGTGAGCCAAGTGTTTGAGATCGGTGATGTTGACAGAACTCTTGCAGAATGGAGTTCATCTCCACAGGGAAAGGCTTTCATATTTCAAGTTTTAAAATTCTAGAATATTTTACTATTGTTATTTCTAGTTTTTTTATGCCTCTTTGTATGGAACATTGGTCTCCCCTTTTATTAAGTTGTCAGCTTTTAGGGAGATTCCTCTTTTAAGTTAAGAAAGCATTTTAGGGCCGGGCGCGGTGGCTCACGCCTGTAATCCTAGCACCTTGGGAGGCCGAGGCAGGCAGATTGTCTACTAAAAATAGAAAGAAATTAATCAGACAACTAAAAATATATAGAAAAAAAATTAGCCGGGCATGGTGGCGCATGCCTTGTAGTCCCAGCTACTTGGGAGGCTGAGGCAGGAGGATCGCTTGAGCCCAGGAGTTTGAGGTTGCTGTGAGCTAGGCTGACGCCACGGCAGTCACTCTAGCCAGGGCAAAAGAGTGCGACTCTGTCTCAAAAAAAAAAAAGAAAGCATTTTAGAAAATAAATTCCTGTCTCTCTCTCCCCCTCTCTCTCTGCCTTTATGAACGCACAACAGCATGTCTTGCTGTGCTTGGGTCTTAGTTTGGCAATTCATTTTTGTATGAAGTATGCCGACAAGACTTAGTTTTCTTTTTTTTTTTTTCAAAAGTATAACTTCCATGTTTATTCATATTTAACTTCATTCTAATAGGGTCATTGCATACTGAGTGATATTTGTTTATGAAGTATTTGGGAAAATATAAAATATGTTTGAACTATATGAATTATGACAATCTCAATATATTTATTAATTTCCTTTTATTAATAATTCATCCAAGGCTAGTCTCAAAAGTTTGAAAACAGAAACCTTGATACATTTTTTTTTCTTCTGGCAGGATTTTGAACCTTTTACATAAAAGTGTAAACCTTTGTTTTGTATTATGAGTCCTCAGTCTGGTTCCATAGCATCTCTGTAATTAAAAGAGGGTGTTGCCATTTATGAAGGACTTACTTTTGGTGGTTGGGATTTGGAGAACTAGAAAATATTATTAACTTACACCCATAAAAGAGTGCTATTAAAAGTTCACTTAATACAAGTGCTTCCTTTGCTTTGAATTTAAACAGGTTTTCGATAAGCTAATCGATAGAGGGGCGATTAACATTTTTATGTATATTATATGAAAGTTGTGGCATTGTGAAAAATGGGGATACTATAATATAAGTAAGAAAAGGTATGGAACTAGATAGTCTAAGAATTTTAGCACTAAAAATAGTCTTAAAAATAATTTGGGGCCAGTGGTACATGCCTGTAATCCTAGCACTCTGGGAGGCCAAAGCAGGAAGATTGCTTGAGGCCAGGAGTTCAAGACCAGCCTGAGCCAAGAGCAAGACCAAGTCTCTAGTAAAAATTAGCCAGGCATCGTGGCATGTGCCTGTATTCCCAGCTACTCAGGAGGCTGAGGCAGGATCACTTGAGCCCAGGAGTTTGGTGTTACAGTGAGGTGTGATGACACCACTGCACTCTAGCCCAGGTGACAGAGGGAGACCCTGTTTCCAAAAAAAAAAAAAAAAAAAAAATCATTTGGAACATGGATTTCACTTGATAGATGAGAAGACTACTGTCCTGAAGCACTGTCAAGCCTTGGCCGACAGAGCTAGTCAGTGCAGATGTAAGGTGAGAACCTAAGTCACATAACTGCCAGTTCACTGACCTTTCTACTATATTCTGATTGTTTTCTGTTTTTAGAAGCAGCAATCCTTATGAGGTCTACATCCCGAATATAAACAATAAGGCAATAACAAACTGTTATTTTAAAAAATATGATTTAAACCTGTCTGTTTGGTTTGTTTACCTATATTTGGTTTGTCAGAAAGTTGTAGGAGTCAGGTGTTGGGTGGCTCATGGCCTCTAATATTATTTTCAAAGTCAAAGAGAAATCATTGGAGAAGAATCCTCTTCTTATGTAAACTTTTAAACGATTCATTTGAGTGTTTAGGAAGTTGCGATCCCTCCTGTGATGGTCCTAGAAGACATTGCACAAGCCACAGCTGGCTATTCTTGAGACCATAGAAAGAGAAAGAGCTTTCACCCTGATGTAGCCCATGAAATGAATAATAGGCAACATTCAGGGAGACCTAGTTCATTGCAGATTATTCTCACCACACCCTTCACACAGCCTTTTTTTCCCCTTGTCCCACCTGATCCCAACCTGCCTTGACTAAACTGAATGAACAGGAACCATTGTATGAATCAGAAGAAAAATGTCTTAAATATATGAAGTTATAATGACTTCGTAAGTGCTATAAAAATACTCTGTAACTGAATTGGAAGTAGCATCATCTATTCCTGTGGCACCCATGGACTGGGCCCAAATGGTATAATTCTTCAGTGTAATACTGAAGTAATTTTTCTTCTGCCAAGTAAATGGTTTAGATTTCAAACCTATGAAATGCCAAGCTATAATTTCCAATTCCAGTGAACCACAGGTGTAAATTAAGTTCCTTTTACTTCTTGCTATCTCCTGTAGGAAAGCTGAACCAACTAAAAAATACCCTTGTATGAATCTACAAAGTGAGCTTTAAAATCAGTTAATATATTTTAATGCCTATGTATTATGCAGCACTGGTCTTTTAAATGTATAAAACTCCTTAATAAAGTCCATTTCATTTAGAGAAAACAATTGTTTTTATCCACATATATTGTAATAACAATAGAAGTGGCATATCATAATGACAGAACATGGGGAGTCAGAAAATCTGGGTTCATTTTTGCCTCTACTGTTGATTCTTCACTTGATACAGTTTAATTTCCTTTTCCTTTAATTTCTATATCTGCTAAAGATGACTAATAATACATTCATTGGCCAAACAGAGGTGCTGGGAGAATGAAAGATAAATTCTCCCAAAGGAATTTGAGTTGCTTAGAAGAAAGGCTTATTTAGGCAAAAGTTGATTCCATTTTCTATCTTGTTATTTCCTGCATTCAGATACCATAATAAGTGTTAGAAGAACTTTGAAGGATTTGGTTATTTTTCATAACTTTTCTTGCAGGTAAGAAGGTTAATGTAATTGCCTGCATTTTATAAATAGGAAAACTAAAGTGCTCAAAAGATTTATTTCTGGGCTTAAAATCATAGCCTTTACGAGAACAGGGGGAAATTGGTAGGAATATAGATACGATAACATTGGCCGTGAATTGATAATTGTTAAAGCTGATAATGGGGGTGTGTGTGTGGGGGGGGAGATCATTACTGTTATCATATCTACCTTGTCTATGTTTGAAATTTTGCATGATAAAAAATTTTAAAATGTTGATTTTTAAAAAAGAACACCCCATTTTCACTTACAAAGTTCTTTAAAAATGCTATTAAATCTGTATCTCAGGCATGGAGAATTATTCTTAGGGCTTAGCGAAAAATTTACAAGCTATTTATATTCACAGAACCTGGACACTGACATTTTAGTTTCATATTCAGTTTTTATATTCTATTTCCAGTGCTTTCTAAACCATTTGCTATTTTCGACACTTTTATTATATCATTTCTTTGGAGTTAATAAGATTACCTTTTTTTCTTATTCCTGTTCCAGATGCTTGTCACCTTCTCTTTGTCACTGTTGATTTTAGATTTCATTTTCCTATTTCTGGAAATTTGTTTGGAATTATAAGCAGTCATTTATTAACCCGATTACTTTATGCTTCAGTGGACTTGTCAGTGGGTGGCCATGTGAATTATTTCAGCTTTTAGAGACACAGATCAACCATGCTATCCTATACTCATAACAGAAAGCTGCCAACTTCCCCATTGTAGGATCTTATAATCTAAGGGTATTTGAAACATGTGAGAACGCTTCTATTAAAAAAAAAATCAGCCTCAACCTGGGTTAATTGTACTGATAAACTTGAATAGTTAAAGCTTGTCATTTCATAAGGTCCCAGATGACACAAATGCTGAACTGGAAATATACTTACTATGATTTGTTTTTAGTCATCAAAGGAAAAAAATTTACAGTAGAATCAGAACTTTAGAGCTAAGAAAGATCTATAATAAATATCTTATATAGATTTTTGAATGTATTTATAAAAACCCCTAAGATTAGAAAGACCAAGTAATTTGGTCAATGTTACATATCTTAGTACTGGCAGAACTGGAACTTTAACTTGAGCTCTTCTTAGCTTTCAATTCAGAGTTCTTAACTAGTTTGCCACTCAGGTGCAATTTAGGTCCTTGATGTTGTTTGTGAACACTAGATATGTCCCTGCTTCTTACAACTTACAAATTTTACTCTATTTTGCGATGCCCTGCCAAGCCATACTGGAGCCTGAGGCAAAATGAAAGACCATTGATACTGATCCTGTCTTTATTTAAAATACTGATATTTTCTTCACCATGGATTTTGGTATTAATTTTAATTTTTAAAATACTGCATTAAAATATTACTTACTCTGAGTTTTTTGGCAGCCTCTAAAATTTTGCATCTAAGGTGGGTGCCTTGCTTGATTCATCCCAGTCCCAGCCCAGTTATTTTGCTTTAATCCACTTACTCTATAAAACCCTTCTTTCAGCTTTGAGGCGATAAAATAAAATCAACCTATGGAACTTTTATAAGCAAACCCTTACTGTTGGTCACCTATAAATGACGGTAGCAAACAGAACAAACCGGAGTTCGTGAGTGCTATTCATTCATTGTCTTGGTTGTTAGTAACTTAAAGCATAGTAATTTTTGGCTCCATGAATATAAACTTTCTTAGAATGTCTAGCAGCTTATTGAAAAGAACTCAAAGCTAAGTCATGGGTTCTATTGTTTCATCCTTCACTGTATTGTGTTTTGAGCTCTCATATAATTGTGTTTGCTTTGATTTCTATAAATTGGGAATCAGAGGAAGGAAGCTCTTTATAGGCCCATTATGTTTATTATTTTACTTGGTCCTCTCAACTACTGTTTGAGATAGGTATTTTTATAGAATTGGACTCTTGGTTCCAAGTGATAAAACCCAACTCACACTGACTTAAGTTAAAATAAAAGTGAATTCCTTAGCGAACATAATTGAAAAATCTAAGAAGTAGATCTGACTTTGGATATTACATTTTTTCAGCTCGCTCTCTGTCTCTTTCTCAACTCTGCTTTCTGCTGGGTTGGCTTTGTCACCATTCAGGTTTTTCCCGCACGGTAGCTTCAGGCCTATACTCTTATACAGGTTTACCTTACCAACCTTAGCAGAAAGAGAATGAATCTTTCCTGACTGCTTGAGTAAAAGTCTCAGAATTGATTATAATTGGCCTGGCATAGGTCACATGCCCATCCCTGAACCAGACATTAAGGCCTGGGGAATGCAATGATTTCACTGGCTAAACCTGGTACATGTGCTTGTCCCTGGAGCAGAGATTGGACTGAGAGTGGAAGAGAGCTGTTTTCCCTAAAGGAAGAGAAAACTTCTTAACTCCTTCTCCCCTAATACCCCCAAAAGGGATTCTGGACAGGCAAAGACAAAGTCTGCTAAAATCTTACTACTCCATTTCATTTATGAGGAAATTGAAGCTTAATTAAGTTAATTTTCACAAGGCTACACAGCTGAGTAATAGTTTAAATTTTGACCCAAATCTGTGCAAATCTAAAGCCCAATCTCTTTTCTTCATACTTTGTTGTATTCCTAGAATACTGTGCTCCTTCTCCTAAATGTGAAACACAGCAAAAAATTACCCAGCCTAAAATGTCAATAGTGCTAAGGTTAAGAAACTCTGCTTTATGGGTTCCATTTCTAGGCTATTACTATTAACATAAATTTTGAAAGAAATAAGTTATACAGAGAAGATTGAAAGAATTCAGACATCTAGGTACAATTAAGTAGTCTCTCAATTCAGAGAAAGTTTATTTAGTTTTCATAGCGGTCAACTTTAGAATATTGAATTCTCTTATTTAGTGGGTAAATTGAAAGAGAATTTAAATTACTTTAAAATTTTTCTCGCAAGTTTTAGCTAACTTCCCATGCATAATTTTTCATCCTAAAATAAGCCATGTAGTTTTTTCCTTAAAATATAAATCTAGGGATGTTTTAAATTGAATTCAGAATGCTTTAAAAACAAATATGTAAGTTTATTTTGAAAGTCTTTTAAAGATTTCAAATAGAAGATCCTATACCAGGGGAAATAATTAAAACAAAAATTTAGTCAAGGCATTGCTAAGAGTTTGGATGATAATAAGAGATTTAATAGACTAGAAAAGGTACAGAAATTTTCTCTCTATGAGCAAGTGCTTTGTGAAAGAATAATGAGCTGGGTACAGTGGCTCTCACCTGTAATCTCAGCTACTTGGGAGGCTGAGGTGGGAGGATTGCTTGAGGCCACAATTCCAAGACCAGCCTGGGCAACATAGCAAGACTCTGTCTCCAAAAAAAAAAAAAAAAAACAACAAACAGAAAAGAATAATGAAATCAGAAGAGGTGCATTTAATGTATGATAGCTGCTAGTTATTGGGTTTGACACCAGAGAAATCAACCTTCTTGTTTAATGACATGAAAATAGTTTGAACTGTCTAACTCCTTGAGACTTGCAAGTGGTTTCTGAATTGTGCATATCTGCATGGATTCTAAGAAAGCTATGCTTCTGTAGTTAAACCACAGATAGTATTCCAGCAGAATAATTGAATGATTAGAGTGATACTACAGATGACATTCACATAAGAAATCTTTCACAATCCAGAAAATCAAATTTATTGTTGGAGTTGGAAGATTTGGGGCTTAGCATTTTCTAATTTGGCCAGTTTTATACAAATAGTTTTTCAATATTGTGTTCCAAATTCTCACAACTCTGTGCATGCATGGAATTATTAATACAAATCCATTCCTTTTTCTGGTTCTTTTTAACCTTATCAGACCCAACCCAGATCAACTAACATTTCCTCTGATTTCAGCTGAATAATTTCTGCTTGCTTTGATAACTAACATGGATGACTCTCTTCCCATGTCTCCTAACTGCTTGATGGTCCTCTGGCTCATGCCTGTCTTGCCCATTTATTTGGCCTCACTTCTTCACCTGACCATACTGTCTAATCCTGGGAATACTCATTGCTTTTTCTGTTCTATTTTTATTTGGCTTCTCTTCCATCCCCTGTATTAAATTTCTTCCTTGCTTATTACTTCTACCTCCTTCTGCTTCCAAGGCCCCATGACTGCCTCCATATCCTTAGACTTATCTATTTCTTAGTTCATGTCCTCATCTACTAAGGCATCTGACATCTACCCACCTAGCATATTTTAGTAGGCATGTGTGTATAAACAAACCATCTATTCATTGCTAATAGAATCCAATTTGCAGTTTCCTTGCAAATAAGGCAGCTGCTGATCAAATCACCCAAGGTCTTAATCATTAGAATGCAGGTTCCTTTGTCACATTAGGAGGGGCAATAATATTTATCTACAAAAAAAGTCAGAAAAATACCTTAATGATGATACTGGATAAAATGTTACGTTAATAATTTATTATTAATATAGTCCTATTTTCCTTGAGAAGAAATGTTCTTCGAGATTTGGAATTCCTTATCTATTTACAAACATTTTCCTGATAATGTCAAAAGTTTATTCCTCTCTACAGCTTTGTGAGGTGGGTTGGTATTCCCAGTTTTATAGAACAGAGAGATGAGAGATCACTTGACTAAACAAGTAACTTGTTTAGAATTTCGCAACAAACTAATTACAGAGCCTTTGAATTTTCTGTCTCTTAATTCCATGATATAAATGTAAAATGATTTTTTTGCAGTGCTTATTTATATGAATGCCTTAGAGTATTTCCTTTCCTTTAATGAAATTATGAATACTATTACCTGGTAATGAAATTGTGAGGTAAGAAGAAAATGAACTAGGTACAATGTACCTGAATTTCATTATTGCCTTTTCAACTGACTGTAATGGGGACTGTTGGTTCTAAGACTCTCCTTTTGAATTGCAAAAACTATACTCATTTTATACTACCTTGGTGAAGTTCCTTGAAATCCTTTAAACAAACAAACAAACAAAACTCAAAGTGCAAAATGTTATTATTGATTAACTTAAATGACCCTTGTTTGTTTGCGAAGTTCCTAGGACTTTGCTGGGGCAGGTGATGCCCTTGGTGAGCATTGCGAAGTGTGGTGAGAACCAACCATGTTTGGTAATTTCTTTTGGATTTCTAGGACTGTTTTTCTGTTGGGTTGAAGTGGGGAAACAATTTGTGGAACTGCTTTCGGTACTGTGAATGAGTGTGTTTGGGAATAAAGAGTGCATTCCGATAGTTTGTTAGGGGGATGTTAGCTGTTCAGGAAAAATAACCCTTACCAAAGGTAATGGCTCCCACTAGCATTTTCAGTAACATGTACCAGATGTGGATAGTTAATTATTCTCAGATCTGATATGTACCTGCCAGCCAAGGCTAATTTTATTTTCAGTAAACAGTGGCCAAAGGTCCTAGCTGTTCATTTGATAGGATAGGGCCTGTTTGCACTTATCTATTAATAAAAGCACAACACTCCTTTAGTTTTCCTTTCCCAGGGCCAGATAAAACATTTCAGACACTCAATGTATTTGTCTTAGTAAATCAGACAGAGTAAACAAATCTGGTAGATTAACTTGGTAAACAGAGAGTGGTTAAGTGTTACCTTTGGAGTTTAACTCAATGCCATATAAATAACATTAATCGCATGGTATTTTGAATAACCTTTATGGGTTAAGACAGAGTTGTTTTGTTTTTTTTTTTTCTTTCTTTCAACCAACAGGGACATAGTATATTTCTTAAGTACTTTCAGATGTCTTTCTGTAGAGAGATTTGAAAATCACTTTAAAATGAAATTTATTCTTTTGTCCCGTTAGTAACTCACTGGAAACTTTGCACCAGTTAACATTGCATATAAACCTGGAAACCTCTATGGTTCATCTCAGAAGGAAAATAAGACTGCATAGTGGCATGCAAGCTTTGAAGTAATGGCCATCTAGAGGTTATTGATTTGGATGGAGCGGTAAGAAAGGGGTCAGCTTTTATGGTGAAGACAGGGGTAGGCAGGCAGAAATTCAGACTCTATTCATCCAGACTTTTTCTCTTGGATATTAGGGTCAGAAGTACTACTTATTTTGTGATGTAGTTGCTTGTTTTGTGAAAACTGGCGTGAAACAGACCAGTTACTTCACACTAGCCAACAAAGCAGTATTATATCAAAGTGACTTCCAGTCAGCCTACGCTTGGCCTAGATTTGTGCTGGTGACCTGGTGGTGCAGGGCGCTACGTCTCATGCCAACTCTCTGCATCGTCTTGTCTCTCTCGTTAAACTTTCTTTTTTAGTAATGACCAAAACAACTCTCTTTACCAAGATATGTTATCTTTATGGCTTTGTATTTGAAGTTGCAAGTACTTTATAAAATTCTTTTTAGTTTTGCATGCTGTGTAATAATTCACCTAATTTGGTAAACATATTATGTAAAGGAAATAACTGAAAGATCTTAGAGAAAATTTCCTACTCACCCCTCCTTACAATAATCTCTGCATTAATATCTTATTCCATAAGAGGGTGGCCTGGCGCAGTGCCATGTATATAGTGCCAGGTACCCAGCAGTAACATCCTAAAGGTGATTGATGATGATGATAGTGTACAGGAGAGAGTGAAAAACAGGAGTTTGGAGATCTGTATTCTGTTTCCAGCTTCTCTTTAATGACTACTGGGAGACCAGGACCATTATTTCTGCTCTTTATGTTTTAGTTTCTCCAGCTCTGCCAGGAAGATAAAAGTCCTAGTCCATTTGCTTACCTGATAGGCACGTTGTTAAAACTAATGAGAGAAAGTATAAAGTTCTATAATCTGAAGGATAAAAGGTGCTATAACCAATAGGTAGAAAATATGATTATTATTTATACAGTAAAGAGGAATAAACCTTTGGATTAATCTTTAGTATTTTACTAGTCTTGCATTTAACAATCATTTACCGTATTTATTTGTTTTTCTCTTCTTAGTATACACAGAGTATAGTAAAATTTATGGCGTGGCTTTCGGAAGGGCTTATTTTGTTATCTGTACCAACTCTTTAGGTAAATAAAATATTTTTAGCTATAAATCAAGTTGCATCTTCAAAGTCTTTTATTTTAAATGATCTGAGAATACTTTTCTGGAGGCATAGGCTAACTAAAGTAGTAGGGAAGAGAGTGTTAGAAAAGTGCTGTTGAATTCATAATTCCAGTTAGCACCAATCTGCTAATGATTCCTAAATCTATATATTTCTGTGCCATATCTTTTCCTGAGCTCCAGACTCATAAGTCCAATAACTAGTCAACTTCCCTACCTGGATGCTCTGTAATAATTTCTAGCACAACATGTATAAAACTTAAATTAATATCCTATTCCTGTATTTCCATTCTGTGAATAGAATCACCATCCACCCCATCTCTCAAGCCAGAGAATCCTCACCCTGTCCCCTCAATTTCTGTAGATTTGACAGTCTTAATATTTTATGCCCCTTCTCTCCATCCCCCTGTTACTACCTTTATTAGGCTCTTGCTCTTCTGTCACTAGACAGCTGTAATTGTCTTTCCGTCACCAGTCTGGTACCTACAGTCTGTTCTGTCGTTACAGTCTGTTTTCCATACCATTTCCATATTAACCTTTCCCAAATGCAAATCACGAAGTATCCCTTTCTTACTTAAAAAATCTTTAATGGCTTCTTGTGTGCTATAAGACAAGGTTTAAACTCCTTATATTGGTTATTGAGATCTTAATGATCTTTACCTTGTTTCTAGTCTTGAATCCTCTTGTGACCTCTGTTCCAGCCACATTGAAAGTTTGTTGGTTCCAAAACATGTCATGGTGTTGAATAATCTGCACTCTTTCCACTCCACTTCTTTAATTGGCAAACACCTATTTTATTTTATAAAACCTAATTTCAGCATGAAGTCTTTTGTAACTCAGGTGGAATTGCTCACTCCTTCCTTGTATGTCATCGTACCCTGTATATGCTTCTTACATAGTTTCTATGAAACCTGCGGCACTTATTTTGTATACATCCTTCTCTTCCTACTTGTTTACCTGAGGGATTGTATCTCGTTTGTTTTTGCATCTCAATGTCTCGCTCAGTCCTTGCCACAGACGTAGGACTTGGCTGATTGACTGGATGGAGGGGCGGAGTAAAATCCCATGACCATAACTCCCTGTTCAAATTCCACTCTCTTTTCAGTGTTGCATGGAAATGACTTTTAAAAGTACTCAGATTAAGATTTGATAGGTAGACCAGACTTTTACTTAATTGGTATGATTGAAGGGCCAAGAGGAATGCTCCTGTAACCCCTATACCTACCCAAAGATTTCATAGACAGTCTGACATTTCACCATGAAAACTCATTTATTAGAATTCTAATCTACTTATTACACTCCCTGCCTTCTTTATAACTTTATAGTTACAAAGTCCTTCCATAAGCATTATGTTATTTAATTTTGAAAACAACCTTATGAGATATATTTTTATTATATATACTTTAGAGATAAAGAAATACAACTTCAGAGCAATTTCCTGATCTAAGGTTGTTCCATTGACTTGGTGGAGCTGCGGCTTGAGTATGGGTCCACTGTCTCTGGTATCCTTTTCTCCTTAGCCTCTTGTCTTAGAAGGAGACATAAATCTATTAGCAGGTAAATACTGTAATGTATATTAGTCAAACAGATAATTTTCTTTATGCTAGCTCTCCAAGGGCAGAATTCTGAAGAAATGAGAGTTTTGATTACTATATTGGGAAGGAGAATCAGGACAGAGAGAAGATGGAGAATAATTCTGGAGGCTGGGACAAGCCCAGGGAAGTTAGACTTTGATTAGATACGACAGTGGGCCTAGGATGAACACTATCATAACGTAAATGTACCAAATTTATATTTCTTTATTCGTCACTCATTTAACACATTAACTGCCATGTGAGTTGTATTTAACTCATGATAGTTTTGAACCCGGGGCCTCGTGAAGCATATGTGACTTACACGTCTCTGTACATTGGGAGCCATGTGAACTATTTTCAAGTTGCATGTAACTCATGTACAGAAAACAATAAAAAATAACAAGTTTTTCATTAAATTAGAAAAGATCATTTTGTTTTTGAAGTTTTCATTCTATTTTCAAAATAAAACACTGTGGCCCCAGGAAAAATTTTTTTTGGTGCGGCAGTCAATGTGTTAACTACATTTCAATTTGACCTTAATAAAAGATGCATAGAAGTTTCTATCATCACTATATTGATAATTATCCAGTTCTTATCAAAGTATAAGCTGTCAAAAATCATATCCTTCATATCCCCAGGAATGTCCTTTAAAAATCTTTAATGTGATTATTTCATTGAGAACATAAGTTGGTTTTGACAGTTAACACTGGTGGAGTTATGATTTACTGTTTGTCTTTCATTTTGGAGGCTTTCTTCAAAAGCCTGGTGATCTTTGGCAACCTATTCATACTGAAGAATAAGAGATGTGTATGTCCATGTGTGTGTGTGCATGCACACACACATACACACATGCACACACACTGGAAGCTCTAGGTATGGGGACCCGTTTGCTGATTGGTATCTTCATAAGATGGTGTTTTGGCAGGGATGCCCCTCTTCTGTGGGTGGATCACCAAGTGTCCGCATCTGTATGTCTTTTCATTTCTTTGTCCGGAGAGGAACCTTCTGATTTTTTTTGAGGATAAACAACTGGTTGCCAGAGTTTGGGGAGCTGAAGGAGGGCAAGAGGCTAGAGGTGGGAATGTTTTCTCTCCCAGGATATAGACTTTTACATAATCTCCCATTTTAGTTCTATTCAGTTCAGTTCAGTTCAATGTGTAGGATATAGCATCTAAACTTGTAAAGCGTGGGTGGGATTTGAATACAAGGAGGTGAGGAAATCTTTCTGCAAAAGGAATAATACAAGCAAAGACATGAAATTAGAGGAAAAAAGTAGACTGAATGGGAAATAGTAAATAACTCACTTTACCTAGAGTGAAGCATACATGAAGAGCTGTATTAGAGGAAAAATAAAACTAGGAACAGAGCCTGGAGTTTTAAAGACAAAACCAAGAAGCCCGGACTTTCTTCTGGAGGTGTTGAAGAGCTACCTTCTGCATACTCATTCGTATTTACTAGACAGTTTCTGAGTGCCTGGTCACTAGTGGGGACTTAAAAATTAATAAAATGGTGCTACTGCTCTGTGATTTTGACACAATTCACTATTTTTCAGTTGAGGCCTAGAAAGGGAGGAGACTTCATAGGTATAATGCTGGAGCTCACAGATCCTAAGAAGGTTATCGTGCTTGTGAGGCTTGATATTCTTTTTTGTGATTTGTACCTCTATGATAGTGACACTATTGTGTTAGAATATGAGAGCTTGGAAGTGTCTCTCATAATTTTGGCACTAGATGTTATTAGATACGGCACAAATATCATGCCTTGGGGTGGGCCACATAGTCATGGAACCAGAGACACTCGGATGGGAAGAAGCACTAAAGCAGTGGTCCTCAACCTTTTTGGCACCAGGGACTGGTTTCATGGAAGACAATTTTTCCACGGATGGGGGCGCGGAATGGGAGGCGGAGCTCAGGTGGTGATGCCAGCAATGGGGAGTGGCTGTAAATACAGATGAAACTTCCCTTGCTGGCCTGCTGCTTACCTCCTGCTGTGCAGGTCCCCCCACCCCATTCCTAAGTTTCTTGGAAGATAATTTTTCCGTGGATGGGGGGTTGGGGAGCTGGGGTGGGGCAGAGCTCTGTGGCCTGATCCCTAACAGGCCATGCACCGGTACTGGTCCACAGCCCAGGGGTTGGGGACCGCAGCTCTAAAGGACATTATCACTTTGCATATGGAATTGTATTAAGTTTAGTTGAAATGGATTTCTAGGATTTTACTCCATCTAATCAGGATCAAAAATATAAGACATAACTTTTGTACACTGCCTAGCATGGTACTCAGTTCTGCAAAGGCCTTTTGTGCTTTTGATGATGACAGTTCTGATGATTTAGAAACAGTTTTTGCCCATATACATATACCATTGTAAAGCAGTTTTCTTCTTTACCAACAATCTAGGAGGAACATTATTTTTATAGACCTTTTATACAAATTCTCTCCTTCAGACTGTTTGCCTGAACCTTAAAAATGTGATATGATTACATAAACACTCTGGAATTTAGATTAACAGCACTCAATTTGAAAATCTAATCATATCATCTAAATATCATTAAGTTATAATAGGCTGATTGATAGGGACCAAGGCTGTTTTCTCCTGGTGCTGCATGCCTTTCACTCAGCTAGCCTTTTCAAACCCAGTTGTTGATAAAGGGGTCTATAAATCTTAATACTTGGAGACAGTTTAAAAGCATAGTTCACTGCGTAAGGTCACACCCACTTAAGTGACCTATTTTGTATACTTTCCAAAAATAGGTTAATTAACTTAATAGAAATAATAGGACTCTCGTATTGATGTGCAATTACTACTAAAACAAGTTTTTTTTTCTTTCCAAGTGAACATGATGTTCATGAAATTGAGGGCATAATAGCCATGACAAGAACCAGGCTTAGCAAGGCAGGTCATGTTCAGAGAGTACATTTCAGACTTGCCCTTTAAAATCCTCTTTTATTCCAGGTCCTAGGAGATGGGCATACCTCCATCAAAGCATTTCGTTCCTGGCACTCTCCTATTTCAGTTTTTAGGAGGGATTATCCTAGCTGTTGTTCTTTTTCCAATCATTATAATAGTGGTTTATATAGACCCTGTTTCCTGAAGACTCCAGCATGCATAGAAAGCTCCATGAATTTTGGTATCTTTTCTTTTTAAATTTGAGGCTGTTTTCTTCATTCTTCTAACAGGTGATTCATCTGCTACCCTAGGAGAAGCATGATTTCAGAAGAGGATATGGTGTAGAAGGGCAAGAGAGTGTCCACACCAGAGTCATATTTGGGACTTCTAAAGTAGCCTTCTTTCATATTTTTGTTTGTTGAGTGTCTGATTCAAATTTTCCACTCCCAAAGCATTTTGCCTACTCCCAGACTTCTTATTGATGGTTATGACTTTCTTATTTTATTATTGGTCACTAACTTTGCATAATTTGATTTTTCTATCCATTTGTTCCTTAAATATAACCCCTTGATATTTTCTGTCTTGAGTACAGGGGTGTTTATTATATTACTCTTTGGAACTTTTAAATATTTTTTAAATAGCACATTACATTTTGACAAGTTAACCTCCTCCTCAATCTGACATCTTGTATCACAAACAACTCTCTGTATGGATACTGCTGAGTCCTGATGGCTTGAATTTTCCTGTGGCTCACATGCCTGAGGGGCAGTTAGTGATGCACATTCACGTAAGGGCAGGTTGTTCTTGCAAGGTAGTCATGATGGGTGTATTTTGAATTGATGGATGTATGTTGAACTGATGGGTACATTTTGAACTGGAGGTTCTTGATGAACTCCTAGTTCATCTTACAATACTGCCATTTCTCCGTTGCCCTGCCAACACAGCCCTTTCTAAATGAAACAAGTCTTGTGTGTGTGTGTGTGTGTGTATGTGTGTGTGCATGTATACAAAAAATAACAAATACTACTCCTCTGTGGAATCTTAGCCGTGGTGGAAAGAACCATTTAAAATCTCCCTGTCCTAGGTTCTTCATTAGGAAGATTGCTTTCTTATGGAAGGTTATGATGATTGAAGTTCAGTTTTCTGACATCTTTATTAGAGCATAGACAGATGAGAGAACTCTTTAGTTTTATGTTGAATGATGGAGTACTTCATTCTCCAGGGCAGGAGGGAATCCGCTCTACTTGAATTGGGTGTATTTTTTTATTTCCTAGGTTAATGATGGGTTTCCCTCACAAACATTTTCTCTAGAGTTTAGCAGCATCTCTTTCTTGAAAGCAAAGACCTCATTTCCTATTTCTTTCATATCCTCTAATTTGCCTAGTATAGCATCCATTTCAGAGCAAGCATTCATTAAAAGCATTTTAGTTAATTAACTACAAAATGTCTGGCTTGGGTTTAGGAGAGAATGAAAGATTGGGCAGGGGAAGTACTGGCACACAAAAGAATTAAGATCAAGAGGACACTTTTTATTACTAATTTTTTTCCTAATAATTATATGTTCCTCATGGAATATCTGGGAGCACAAAAGGTTTTAAAAATCATCTATCTTCTCCTAGGTGTGCTCCTAAGATAATTGAAAATAAATTGTACACACATGTTCATAGCAGCATTATTTGTAATATCAAAAAAGTAGAAACAATCAAAATGTCCATCACTGGATGAATGGATAAATAAAATATGGCAGAATATTATTTGACAGTCAAAAGAAATGAAGTACTGATACATGTTACAATGTGGATGAACCTTGAAAACATGCTAAGTGAAGAAGATTTCCACAGAGGAACACATATTGTATTCATCTGAACAAGGAATCTATAGAGGCAGAAATTAGATTAGTGGTTGCTTGGTGCTGGGCATTGGGAGTTTGAGTGATAGCTAAAGGGTGTAAGATTTCTTCTTTGAGGTGATAAAAATGTTCTAAAATTATTTGTGGCAATGGTTGCACAACTCTATGCATGTATTAAAAACTGTTGACATATTTTCAGTAGGTGAATTTTATGTTATGACAATTATCTCAATAAAGCTACTATAAAAAATTAATCACCTAAAACCATACCCTGAAATGACTTCTGTTAATTTTGTCATACTTCCTTCTAGTCTTATTTTATACAAATTTAAAGTTTTTTTTTGTTTTGTTTTTGTTTTTGAGACAGAGTCTCACTCTGTTGCCCAGGCTAGAGTGAGTGCCATGACGTCAGCCTAGCTCACAGCAACCTCAAACTCCTGGGCTCAGGCGATCCTACTGCCTCAGCCTCCCGAGTAGCTGGGACTACAGGCATGCACCACCATGCCCGGCTAATTTTTTCTATGTATATATTTTTAGTTGTCCAGATCATTTCTTTCTATTTTTTGGTGGAGACGGGGTCTCGCTCTTGGTCAGGCTGGTCTCGAACTACTGACCTTGAGCAATCCGCCCGCCTCGGCCTCCCAGAGTGCTAGGATTACAGGCGTGAGCCACCGCGCCCGGCCCAAATTTAAAGTTTTTACATAGTTAAGCTCATATTTTACGTATAGTTTTTACATAGTATATTTTTACTTACCATTTTATCATGAACATTTTCCCATCCTATTGAAAACTTTTTTTGTAAAAAGAATTGTAATGTCAGCAGTGTGGTTTATCTCATGATCGTAACATAGTTTCCATAACCATTTTTCTAGATGTTGAACATTTAGGTTGGATCTGTTTTTTCACGATTATAAATAGCAAGTTGCCTTTTGGAAAGGCTATAAAAGTTTTTATTCTTGTTTCTGAACATAAAAGGTTGATGTAAAAGAAAAAAAATAGATGGGGATTGGTGCCTTCATTTAGTTTTAGACCAGAGTTTTCAGAAACAAAAGCTTCATGTCTTGGTTTTGGCCTTTGGGTAGAGCAAAGTGAATTTTTGTCAGGACTCACAGAAAGGGCAAGCCCCACTGCCCAGGAGTTTGAGGCCCCTCCTCTACCCGCCAGCACGTGGCCAGAGTCTCTTCCTTTTCTGGGTAAACAGGTGAACAGGTTCTCAGCCTGACTGAGTTCATGTATTTATAGAAGAGGTCATCTTTTTCTTGAAGAGATTCTAACTTATTTGACCCTTCATCATTTTCTCTTATTTGGAACCTAGAGCCTGACAGAGTAAAAAGGAAATAAGGCATTTGTGCAGTAGCATTTTCTTTGGAGAAGAGGATTTGGGACTATTGTCTTTTTTCATTAGAAAGTTTTATTTTATTATTTTCTAGAGAAAATATTAAATATAGTGTTTTAGGCAGTAATTACCTTTTATCATATTTTATATCCTTATTTTAAGCTGGTGAAAATATTTAAAACTTCCATGCCTCTGTGTCATAGCCACATTTAAATTTGTATATTCACCAGCCAATTTTAATGTACTTCTTTCCATTCCATTCTGTTAGGTCTTCAATTAAACGTACCTCCCCCAATTTCACTTTGTACCTTCCCTCCTGCCTTAGATTATCCAGTTCTCATTGAGAAGAGGTAAGGAAATCTTTTGTCCGTTGTTGAGAGAAGGATGTGGATCCTGTATGTTTTTCTGTCGTTACATTCTTAACCTATTACATGTGTATTTGTCCTGTTCTAACTGACCTGACCTCTGATCACATTGTAAAGTGCAAACATATCAGTTAAGGAAAGGAGCACCAGGCATTAATGGGTTTGTCCCTTTATTAGCCGGGGCCCAATTCATAATTTCTATTTTCTGACTTGGAAGAATAAGAAGCTTAGCCAGATTAAGAGACTTTCCTAAGTCACATAACCATTTGCAATAAGCTAAGAACAAGATTGTGAACTCTTGCCAAACTCCTCCATATAAAAATCCATAACCTTGAGGGGGCTAGTTCATATAATATGTAAGAGGTTATACAGGTAAGAAAAATAATTTAATCTCTGTATATCTAGATTGAACTGATTTCTGCCAAATTTAAAGTAAAGAAAGACCCTTAAAAAAAGAACTGAAGAGAATTAAAACGATGTGACCCGAACCATGGTTCCTTTCCCATTCAATGATTTCCTTTTAACCACTGACGGCTTTTTGTGCTTGGCTGGGTATGTTTCCAGCTAGTCAAGCCTATGTTATGAAAGAGAAATAAGACACTTAATCCTATGAATGATTAACCCGCATTGGCCTCCCTTCCCACTAGCTTGCCCTTCCTGTATTGTAGTCTGTTTACTCATTTCTGAGCCAAATCTCCAAGGTCTCTTACTATTGAGTGTAGGGACACCTGGATTACAGGGAGTTGGGCCTTTGTTTTAGTCTGAAGATGATATGACTGATTACACAGCTCCAGGCATTTGAGTTTTTCAAAGGCATTTTTAAGTTTATTGCTTGTGAAAACCTAGTTAGTAAAATATCATTTTTAAATTTTACAGATGAGGAAGTTGAACTCAGAGAAGTTTTATTTGCCAGAAGTTCCATAGCAGGTCAGGGGCAGAATTCAAATGAGTGTACACTCTTATATACCTAGCTCAGTGTCTAACTCACGGAGGCATAGTTTTGTTTCTCATTTGTAAAGCCAAGTAGGGTTGGCTAAAGCCATTTGTTGTAAATACATTTTTATGTTTGATCTGTTTCCATGGAAGTTCAGACTTCAAAATAGAATTATATTCTCTGTATTCTTTGCAAAGAGCTGATTGCCATCTTGCCATACTGTCTGTGGGAGCATCCTGACCTCAGAACCCAAGATTTTATTCTCTGAGCTAGCAGCCAATAAGTGCAGTGAGACCTAAGTGGGGATTTAGGCTTTGGGCTGCAGATTTTGAACAGGAAGTCCCAATCAGGGTCTTAGAAATGACAAGAACAGAGCAATTATTCATTGACTTAGATTCCAAGGTCTAGTCACCTTCTACGGAATAAGAATCGCATGGAATATGAGTAATTTTGTTACAGGTCTCTAGGACTTGGTCCAGTAGCACAGACTGTCTCATTTCTTCAGTAGAGGGAACTTAGGGGACAAATGACTTCCTCATTGTATATGGAAGAGCAGCAGTGGAATATGGGGTAGTATCCATGTTCCTGGCTTCTTTCCTTGGGCTGTAACCACTAGACTGCACAGATAAATATTTACTCAAGGAAGAATGCATAGCTTTGAAAGAGTGAAGGCATAAGATGAGTAAAATATACAAACTACTCCTACGCAGGTCATTATGTTGACATTTGTGGCCACATATCGGTCCACAAAGTGGAAACTTATAGCCACTGAAACCTCAATCGCTAGAAGCTTACTCTGCAGGGCATCTTTGTAATTATGGCACTGACTAGCCCAAGTCTTAGATTATTTCATCATGATGTTTCCAGTTCAACATTGACTATTTTTGTGATTAGCAGCTGCCTATTAATTCCTACTTCACCCCTTATCTTCTTAGTGACCCTATCAAATTTTGCTGTCTGTTCTTACTCTGCAGTACCAGTTTGTACTCTGCACGTTCAGCTCTGGAGGAGGTGCTGATAAGGTTCACTTTCTGGTAGATTTTAGAGTCCAGGATAGTCAAGAGATAAAGGTGGTTCTAGGACAGTGGGAAAGAAAACATCATTATTTAACTAACATAAGGATATAATCATGATGGACCGCAGTATCTCCAGGCTAAAATAAGAGCAACTTAGATATAGTACCTTGAGTCCTTTAATGAAAGCTGTTTTAAAAATGTGTGACCATAGGATAGGATACATTGGAAATACTGAACAGTGCTGGAGTAAAGCCAACAGCATGTGGTTAAGACCTGGGGATGCTGGGTTAGATCAAGGTCAATGACTAAAATGCTCTTCCCCTGATATACACATGACTAACTCCCCCACCCCCTTCAAGTCTTTGCTGAAATGCTGTCTTCTCAATGAGGCCTACAAACCTATTCTGACCCACCTATTTAAACTTAGAATGAGTTGAATGAACTAATTGAAACCTCATGTTGATTAATCCTCTTTTCAGGGACTGAACTGCATTACACAAGAAAATTTAACACTATAAATGGTGAACTCATTGGTACAATCCACATCTAAGGTCTTAGCTTTATTCTCCTTGAAAATAACAGTATTGAGTTAGTGTAAATATTAATATTTGCCCATGAGAAAGGAATAGAATGTTCTTTCCCTTTCTCCAGCTATACTTTGAATCCTGGGATCAGCATTTCCCAGAAAGATTAAACTGTAGATGAAATAAAGCAACACATTGATTTAGTTGAAATACTGATCTTTTTATATACCGATGTACCACATTCTTTCCCCTGGATTTTACATTTTTGTTTTTCCATCTGAGGTTGCAACTTCAAACTCCTTTTTCCATTCTTTTGCTGTCATAAAGAAAGAAAGAATTCAAGGTATATTTACAGACCTTAAAGAAAGTTGGTATGTTTATAATGGAAATAAAGCATACCAAAGAGGTACAATATTTGAGTTTCGTGAGTCAGGCAGAGTAATTTAAGTGTTGAATGTGTCACACTGATTATTTCCATTTTATTCATTGCAGGCAGGCTTATAAAGACTTGATTAGGTGCACTTGTCCGTGGCCCTCCCACTTGCATTTGGAATGAGCTCATCATACCTCATGAGCATAGCTGGCTGGGGATAGTCATTAGATGGAAAGTAGCTAACACCTATTTTACGTTGTATAAGATGAACTATTGCTGACATATTTTATGATGCTATTGTTTCCAAATGAGTGCTGGGCATGATACTAACTGTGCCAGTGCCTCACCAGTCTAGAGTTCTTTTATGGTTCTCCAGCCAAAGTCAAGTTCTGGAATTATGGTGTCTATTTAAATTCCAGCTGGCTGAGATAAGTTATCAGTTAACATTCATACGTGGGATGCGTCTTCTAGTAATTTCAGAATGTTGGTAGAAAATGTGTGACTCTGTCTAACTTGGGTTCAAATTTTTCTACCGTTTCTTATTGTATGAATTGTGTCGAGTGAACCTGTCTGGAACCTCCACTTCCTCGTCTGTAAGACCTGACAGTTCCAAGCTAATGGCTTCATGGTTTTTCAACTACATACTCCCTTTCTGAAATAGATACAATGAAATTTGCAATGTCCGTCATCGAGATGTTGCCTATTTTTCCTTCCCTTGCTCCTCTATAATGGCAAGTGATATAGAAGCCTGCTTACTGCACTCATTAGTAAATTTCCAGACATGTGCTGTCACAGCCTGGATCTTCTTGCCGAGCTTGGATTCCATTTGGGTACTGTGTTCTGTTAGCTGGGCTCTCAGAGTACGTGCCAACTTTCCAATCTATCTGATCCTTAAAATATCCTTAGGAGATGAAGAGGAGGCAGATTTTATCTCTTAGGCATGCATCTTGGAAAACATACCAAATAACACCTATCTACTTTTTCTGGGGCTTTCTTTGGATGGGTGGAAAGTGAGGCACAGAGAAGTTAAGAAACTTATCCAAGATCCACAACAGTAACTTGTAGAACTGGGATTCAAACCCAGGTCCAACTAGTTCCAAAACCTGCATTCTTAATCAGTATGCTGTTCTCAAAGAGTTAGCTCTCAAATCTTTAGTCATTGCTAAAAATAAGATAACAAAATCCAGTGCTGAAATAGTGAATCATGAAATTTAGATTTTACTTCTCAGCTTTATCAGTGATTTCGCATCAGACAACTCAATCATCATTAAATGATTTCTCCACAAGGAAATGAGGATCATCATGTCTGTCACTCAGGAATAGAATAAGCATTAAAACCAAACAGAATAGCATCTGTAAAATCCCTTCGGTCTCCAGAGAAGATGAACAGAATTCTATGAATTTGCAGTGTTAATATTTCATATTGAAGACTTCGGAGCAGGTTTATTTTAAATACAAAAAGGTAAACTTTGGATCATGCATTCCCTGATTCTGGGAAATAAATGGTAACCAACCTTGAAATAAATAGTTATAGCAGTGCCAAAAGAGGGTAGGATAATGGAACAATATCACTCAGGTAACTACCAGAGAAGGCTTCTGGATTGTTTCAATTAGCAGCAAGAGTATGTATTTCATGGGCCCAGGGTATATTAATCAACTGCACTATGCCAAGACTGAGCTCTGTTTTTTACTAGAGATCTGTTCTAAATCACTCTGTTCATAATATTGTCATCAAGTTTGCCATCCACAATTGAGACACGTCACAAAATGAGCAAAAGAGCTTTTTTTCCTGAGTATAACTACCAAACGAGCCAAGAATGATAATATTGAGTACTAAGACTTGTTTCTGTGAAAGGTTTTTCTTCTAGACTCTAGAATGCCACTGAGTGTACAATGCCACATTGACTTCCAAGGGCAAACAGCACATAACTCTATACACAGAGACACTCAGTGATGTTTTCCCTTAAAACTTTTAAGAGCACCACCTTTCTCTAGGTGCCAGAAAGGCACTCAATCCACCAATAGCTGCCTCTGCTACTGTGCATGTGTGTGTGCATGCCTGTATGTGTGTGTCTGTGTGTGTGTGTGCTTGCCCATGTAGGCACCTGGGTGTTTTGTTCTTGCTTTTTAGAAAGATCCTTGTTGCTGGCCAATATCAGAGTGATCTAATTACATATGCTTCACTGATTTCCATCTACCAAAATCCATTTTTCAAGTTTAACTAGGCATCCTTAATGGACTTTTCCTTAAAAACTTGCAGCCAATCATATGTACTTATCTTTTCTCTCACTATGATAGAGCGTTAAGTCCACTCATAAGGAGAAAATATATAAAAGCAGCTCTAAATTGATGAAGGGGAGGCAGGGGCAAAAGATTGAGACAGAAAGAGAAAAGAAATGGAAATAAAAGGCACTTAAGCTTTAAAAATATCAGCTTAAGCTCCTGACAACACATATAAATATTAATAAATTTACTATAAGAAAGCCTCCCAAGCGTTAATAGAATTTAACTTTCCAGTGAAGAAGGTGAAACTTTCTGGCATTTGACTAACCTTTCACCCTGTCCTGTCTATTGATTATTGAGCCACTGTACAGATGACCAGATGCTGAGCACACTTTAAAGACAGTTACCTTGCCTGGAAACATTTTCCTACTTGGGTATCTTTAATAGCTCAATGCACATGACCTTGGCATTGCTTGAAAGATGGCAACTCACCTAAGTAGGCAGAATACCAGGTCATCTCAGCACTGCTTTCATAATGTTCTTTTTCTAACATTGAGCTGGTGACCATGCTACCTTCTTAATTTTGCAATAATCAGGGTCTTTTTCCTCTTTCATTTTCCTTTCCTGCCTGAGGCTGTCTGACAACAGCAAGTATAAACTGAAACCTGTATCTCTTTGTGGAGTAAACACACAGCATGAATACATTGATAAGTAGCTTTTTTTTTCTTAGTATTTAGCCACTTATCAAAATGCTATATCAAATTGTTTCCTGGTAATTCAATCAGTGAAATATTCTTTCTGAGGCTGTAGGAGAAAGACCATTATTATTGTTTCATATCAGCGGTCCCAACCTTTCTGACACCAGGAACTGGTTTCATGGAAGACAGTTTTTCCACGGATGGTGGGGGGTGGAGGCAGAGCTCAGGTGGTGATGTGAGCAATGGGGAGTGGCTGTAAATACAGATGAAGCTTCTCTCCGGCTGTGTGGCCCGGTCCCTAACAGGCCACAGCCTGGGGGGTTGGGGACTTCAGTTTTATATGATACATCATTAGTTTAGTTATGTACCATTTCCCATTTTTCAGTGTGCTGTGCGTACTTTCTTTTTTCTGTCATTGTTCCCTCCCTGCCGCAAGTCTCCAGTCTCATGAATGAAGAGATGGAGGTTTACTACCAGACAGTAACCACATGAAGAGCTGGTATTGGAGATTGGATTACCACTTGGATTATCCAAGTAATTGGGCCTATTGAATCACATTTCTTCTCAAATCCTTCTTTGTTAAAAGTTTGAAGCTCAGGCCTTTAGATTTTCCCTTATTCCTTTAAGTCAACAAAGGAATTTTTAGTCTGGGTCTGGAGAGCTGTAACTTCTTCCTAGTACCGGCCGATAGCTGGAATATTGGAAAATGGCAGAATGTAGGGTCAGGAGAAAAGGAAGTTCTCAATAAAGTACCAAGAAAATTCTGTCACACTTTAACACATCCATTTGATTGCCCTGTTTCATATGGCTGGCAATTGATGTTGTTTGGGTTGTTTAAAAAAACAAAAACCAAAAAATCATCCTGCCCCACTTTTTCAGGCAGACTCAAGACAGGATTCTTTGAGGTCAGAACTAGAGCAAAGTATTTGGTTTTGTTGAAGAGGCTGAAATAGGAAACACTTTGAAATGTAGATAAAATTGCTCCTCTGGTTTGAATCACAATGAATGCCAAGTGTTTGGTTGTAGAATGATTGTGGGAATGTGTTTCTATACTGGCATTTTGACATAGAAGCAGGTGAGACCAGTGCCACCTTGCTGCAAAGTATTCTAAAATCCCTTCTTCCTTCATTAATATTTTTCCTTTGAAGATAAAGGAGTTGCTTCTAGTATGTGTTAAGCATTCCTTTTATAATTAAATTACTGTTTATTGCTATGTGATTTTCTTGCAACACTCGTATGTTGTCGATATTTTTCATATATCCCTAGATTTTCAGGCTTTGTTTTTAGGATAAGGCTCTGTTTTCTTTTCTTTTCTGCAAGAATCTGATTCAGGATAAGACACATTTTATGTAGTAAATTTAAAATGTGTAAATTCACTTTTTCCTTTTTTATCTATAAAGTTCAAAGCACTTGTATCTATTGTTACCCTGAGGTCATGCCTCAGACAGATGTACTTATTTTATCTCTGACCTACAGATAGGAAATTTAAGTGCAGAATATTAAAGGCATGTAACAACACATGCCATGTACTTAGTAGGTACTCAGTAAATGTATGGAACTTACTGAATAGCAGCAGGTTTCTTTCTGATCTTAGCCTAGAGCAATGCTTCAGTCTTTCTTATGTCATGCTACACATAGAAATTGATATTTGCTGGGCGTGGTGGTGCCCGCCTGTAGTCCTAGCTACTTAGGAAACTGAGGCAGGAGGACCATATGACACATGGAATATTTTTTTCAAAGGACATCTCTAGTAATAACATAATATAAAGAGGTATACAAGTTGAAAACCACTGTGCTACATTATTGTTGTAACTGTTGAGAGTAAGACTACCATAGAGACCATATGTTAAAGTGCTAGTCTGGGACATGGATAAACAGATGATACGTCTTTCAGGGAATCACACCATAGCATTCTTATGCCTTACATCACACAGGAGATACAAATGGCTTGTAATGAGCACCAAAAGCTAGGACTCTAGCCAGTTCAGCTCTTACTTCAAGATAGCTGGTTCTTGCACGGGTGATAAAAAGTACATATGCGTGTGGCGGGGGTGCTCCATATTCCAGCCTTTACTCCCACCTGGCATTCTGAGACTAGAGCTTGGCCTATGGCACCAACAATTTCTCAGTAAATAAAATAATAAAATGTATAGGTCAGAACGTTGCCTAACTTAGCGAGTCACCCTAATGGTCAAAGTTTTGTCACCTGTCACCCTAAAATATCACAACTTTGAGTAGATTCTGAATCATAACCATTTTTAGAGTATCTAGTTTGGTGGAGTACAGACAGTTTCGGGAGCTCCATCTCATTCATCTTTATTTTGCCTTGTGTCCTATTTCGCCCAAACCCACGGCCTGCTTGCATTATAATGACTCAGTTTGCCCCAGCTAATTGTGGTGTCAAAGCAGGAGGTTGTCCTGTCCATTGTTAGATGAGGGGGTTGTCGATGTTAGAGAGGGCCTGTGTAGAGGAGTATTCTTTTTAAGGAAAGTACTTTGATAATGAAGGTATCATCATGAGTATCATCATGCCATTAAGCGCTTTACAACATCAGGCACAACTCTAAGATCATGTATTTCATCCTTACAACAACCTTATGAGGTAGTTACCATCATTATTCTCATTTTACAAATAAGGAAACCAAGGCAAAGAAAGGCTAAGTAACTTTTCCAAGGTCACACAGGTAGTGAATTGCAAAGCCAGAATGCAAAACCAGCATGTTTGGCTCCAGAGGCTGTGGCCTTATGCTCTACTTCTTCTCTAGGTAGCTGGGGGTGGAGAGAGACACCTTGGTGAGCAGATGCAAAGAATATAGTAATCATGGTGGCTGGGTGAGCCCTTTGCTGAGTTATACTTCAAGAGGTACAGGACTGAAATGGGGAAATCTGGGAGGATGAAGTGTTCTTCTCGGTGGGAGCAGCCACACTGGCTGCCACGGCAAGGTTGGAGCCTGCCTGGTGACTGCAGTGAGACTTCCTCTTCATTGGCTGGGGGGCACTGAAGTGGGGAACTGGCAAGACAAGTCAGCCTCACTTCCACAAATCACCTCCACAAGGCAGGTGAGGAAAGGGGAGTGGACACTAGAGGCGTTGGTGCTTTGTATTTAGATAAGGTCATAGCCTAATGTGAAAACTCACCCATTAGTTACATCAACATTTGGATGCTCTTTGAAGGACTTCTGGGGAGAGGTAGGAGAATGATTTGAGGATAGGTTTTAGTCTTGACCCTGTGTCACAGGAAACCAAATTAAACTCTCCTTGAGCAAAGGTAATCAAGATGAAAGGGTGTTTACATAGATGAGCAGTAGGATTTATCCAGCGACTGTGGAAGGTAATCCCTGGGTTCAATGCTCCATGAATACCATGCCATGTTCCTAAGCTGGTAAATTACTGTGGGCTTTTTATGAGAGTATATTGTGGGAAGCATCTAGATGAAATTCAGCCTGTTTTACCTTCAAGTCCAGGACCCACTAATGTACTCCAGGTGTGCAGGCCGCCCGGGCTTTCTGCTTTGGAAGCCTCAAAGAAGAACTTTCATCCCAAGGGGAAGCTTTTGAAGAATACCAAGGGCCTTTCTATCTCTCCCTGCTTTTTGTATTTTTTCTGCTTACATTTGGTAATTGGAGATATTTGTGGTATTAAAGCCGGACTTGTTCCTTCTCAGCCTGCCCCTCCAACAGTGAAATTTTAAGCCTGTGGCTTCCATTATGCGAAGCAGTGATTTTTTCTGCAGTGTCCCTCAGATGTAAAAGGAGAACGGCTGAAATACTAGAAAGGGGGTTATAGGAAATCGCCAAACAACAATTTTCCATGTCTATAGATCTTTTCATCTGAGGGAAAAAGAAGCTAGTGAGGGTGCCTCCAAAAGGGGGCTGGGCACAATTTAAAACTCTCTGGTTGTAGGCTAAGGAACTAAAGATCAAAGGCCTATGTCCTCAGGATTACACAGTGAGTCACTGGAAAAACTCTGAGTAGAAGTCAGGCATCCTGTTTTCCAATCTTATATGGTTAATAAGTGCAATTGGCTTTTAAACAGTACACTTATTTATTTCATTTAGATCCAATGCCATCCTAAAGAATATAATTATGTGTGCATTATACATTACAATTTCCAAGCCCCAGAGCATTACGAGGTATTTTGCCATGATAATACAGTGGATAAGGTGAAAAGGTACTTGAGAAGCCCTCATGTCTAATGTGTGGTCTCTGCTCCCATGGGATTGTGGCCTCCCTTACAAACCACTGCCACTATTCAGGCCAACTGTGGCTTCAGTTTAGAAGTTCTCCTTTAAGAGAAAATTTTCCAAAGCTAAATTAACAGCTATGAAGTGTACTGGGTAACTCTGTGATTTACTTTTTCCAATTTTGACTGCTATAAGCTTTTCAGTTTGTTGCCCAGTAGTTCAGCTCAGCATGTTGGTTTTAACTTTATCTTCAAATGTAATGATTTAATATGTTATGTACATAAATGTTTGCAGAGTTAAGGGTAGCAGGATTTGCTTGAATAGAGAATATGTAAATTTTGTAACTGTTTTAATATTCCATTCAGTTTGGATTCTTTTTCATATGTCTTCTTTTTATATGTTGGTTTCTGATTATGGGTAATCTGACTATAAGGTGAGGGGCCCTGAAATAAAGATGGTTAAATTGTGTGTGTGCGTGTGTGTGTGCGCACACACGCATGCATACATGGGTGTTCATATGGTAAAAGAAAGCCATAGAGATGTTTAATTTTCTCGCCAGCTGCCAGAGCCGGAAGAGATTTCTACTGCAGAAACATGTTCTAAGATACCTTCCCTGCACACATTCTAAGAGGTCCCTTCCTGGGGGAGATGCTGAGGCATTTGCAAACATGCTTTGTTTCTTAATGATTTAAGGGGCATGGACTCTCTATGACTACACTTAGAAAGGTGAGACATGGGACATTCACCTTTGGGGCCATCCAGGAAGTATACTGGGGTCAGGAAAACTTTTGCAGATCTCTTGAAATGTGTTTAAATATCAAGGTGGCAAGAGTATGCTGAAAAGTGAAAAGAACATAAGCTTTAAGCCACATAGACCAGGGCTTAATGCTAGCCCAAGCACTTCCTGTGTGTAACTTTAGGTTGATTACTTAATTGCTATGATCCTCAGTTAACCTCTTTTGTAAAAATGAGAATAGTAATCAGTACCACACCGATTTGTTGTGAGGATTAACTAAAAATATGTATGTGAAAGCTTCTGGGATATAGTAAACTTTCAAATAAATGTTAATTTTACATTCTCTCCTCCCTCTTGCATATCTGATTTAGAAAATCTGTGTACTGTAATTTGTTTTAATTATGCTCCCCACCATAAAACATTATTGAAGTCTTCTCAAAACTTGAGTGGGCATTTGGACTTTGCTGAATCTTTTAATGATTTGCTTATAACACATATATGATTCCATCTGTCATTTGATATTCTTAAGCTAGGTGAAATTCAGATAGAATAAGAGTTTACTGACAAAAAGTTATTTAGCATGCTATTGGCATTTGTCTAGCCAAGCCTGGTCAGCAGGCATGGCCCTAGACTGATGAAGGTAGCCTGATCCAAAACTGTGTAGACTCTGAGGTGGCCCACATGGCCCTGGCCATTCGTCACCTGTCAGGTAGCCTGTAACATGGCTGTTTTTTTTTCCTCAGAGTTGAACAGGCAAAGAAGACTTTATTCAAGACTATTGTAATGAGGGATAGAGACTGAACTCAAGTCAGCTGAAACAAAAGGCAGATGGTTTTATTTTTTTGTAATTTTTAAAATTTCAGCATATTATTGGAGTACAAATGTTTAGGTTACATGTATTGCCCTTGCCCCCCACACCCAGCCAGAGCTTTAAGCATGTCCATCCCCCAGACGGTGCACACCACACCCATTAGGTGTGTCTATACCTACCCCCCCGCCCCCCTCCCATCTGCCCGACACCTGATGAATGTTATTACTATGTAGGCACTTAAGTGTTGGTTAGTTAATACCAATTTTGTGGTGAGTACATGTGCTTGTTTTTCCATTCTTGGGATACTTCACTTAGTAGAATGGGTTCCAGCTCTATCCAGGATAATACAAGAGGTGCTATATCACCATTGTTTTTTGTGGCTGAGTAGAACTCCACGGTATACATAATACCACATTTTATTAATCCACTCATGTATTGATGGGTACTTGGGTTGTTTCCACATCTTTACAATTGTGAATTGTGCTTCTATAAACATTCTATGCAGATGTCTTTTTTTTAGAATGTCTTTTGTTCTTTTGGGTACATGCCCAGTAATGGGATTGCTGGATCAAATGGTAATTCTACTTGTATCTCTTTGAGGTATCTCCATATTGCTTTCTACAGAGGTTGAACTAGTTTGCAGTCCCACCAGCAGTGTATGAGCATTCCTGTCTCTCCACATCCATGCCAACATTTATTATTTTGGGACTTTTTGATAAAGGCCATTCTCATTGGAGATAAGTGATATCTCATTATGGTTTAGATTTGCATTTCCCTGATGATTAGAGATGTTGAGCATTTTTTCATATGTTTGTTGGCCATTAGTCTATCTTCTTTTGAAAAGTTTCTGTTCATGTCCTTTGCTCACTTTTTGATAGGATTTTTTTATTTTTTTCTTGCTGATTATCCTGACTTCCATATAGATTGTAGTTATCAGCCCTTTATCGGATGTGTGACATGCGAATATTTTCTCCCATTCTGTAGGTTGTCTGTTTGCTCTCGTGATAGTTTCCTTGGCTGTGCAGAAGCTTTTTAATTTGATCAGGTCCCATTTCTTTATTTTTGTTGCTGTGATTGCCTTTGGGGTCTTCTTCATAAATTCTTTGCCTAGGCCAATGTCTATAAGAGTTTTTCCAACATTTTCTTCTAGAATTCTTAGTTTCACACCTTAGGTTGAAGTCTGTTGTCCACTATAACATGGCTGTTGCAATGCATAAACCCCCAAATATCAGTGATTTAATAAATACATATTTATTTCTTGCTCACATAAAGTTTAATTAGAGATTCTTTTTTTTTTTTTTAAGACAGAGTCTCACTCTTTTGCCCGGGCTAGAGTGAGTGCCATGGCGTCAGCCTAGCTCACAGCAACCTCAAACTCCTGGGCTGAAGTGATCCTTCTGCCTCAACCTCCCGAGTAGCTGGGACTACAGGCATGTGCCACCATGCCCGGCTAATTTTTTCTATATATTTTTAGTTGTCTGATTAATTTCTTTCTGTTTTTAGTAGAGACAGGGTCTCGCTCTTGCTCAGGCTGGTTTCGAACTCCTGAGCTCAAACAATCCGCCCGCCTCGGCCTCCCAGAGTGCTAGGATTACAGGCGTGAGCCACACCGCGCTCGGCCTAATTAGAGATTCTTGATTGGTGAGAGATACTTCTCCAATGAGTAATTCCAAGACAAAGCTCTTTCCATCTTTTGGCTCTGCCATTTTCAAAAAATGACTTCCACTGTCACCATGGAAGAAGAAAGAGCTTGAAGGAAGATCATGAAAGAGCAAATGGTAGGTTTTTAGAGACGATGCCTGGAAGTATGTCACATCACTTCCACCCATAGTCCATTGGCTAGGACTTATATGGCTATACTGAACTACAGGGAGACCTAGAAAATGTGGTCCAGCTATGTGCCTAGGAAGAAGAGGAAACAGGTTTTGTGATGAGCCAGCAATCTCTGACAAATGTATTTGTT